>JASDQU010012123.1:56893-95074 GCA_032191745.1 Picea mariana | reverse complement strand
GATTCAGAAAAATCCAATTTTCTTTTGTAGAATGCTTTTGCATTTCTGGAATTCCTCCTCTAGGACAGAGGCTGGAAGTTTTTTCTGGTTTTGGATAGGGAATTTTTTTAGATGACTACTTTGTGATCAGATTTGTGAAATTAGGCCAAGAATCAACTTCAGAAAAGCATGCTGTATGTAAACAATTATATCCTTTTAAATATAAAGAGAATTTTTTTAAGTGGAAAAAAAAGTTATCTAGATGATTTATTTCAAATCACTCGTCACTTAAAACTTCAATCAACCCAATCATTGTAATTGATAATATGACTCTTGGAAGTCTTGAGTCTATCAGTTCAACCCGTAAATTAAGGAATTACAACTCTCTCACTTTTATACATCGCTCCATTTCTTAAGTGTGTAATGTTCCTTGACTCTCATCAAACAACTTTTTCAATGTCCTTTTAATTATTCCAATTAGAGAATGATTGCATTAATAATTATATATTTTCATCTATATATTATTAAATTATATTATATAATAATATAATAAAAAATAATAATAATAATCTAATTAATTAATACATGAGTTATAGTTCATATTCAATATTAAGAAACTTATGCATGAAATTCATAATGGTTGTCATTGATATTATAGGATTGTAATTTGCTTGTGAAAATGACTAAATAATAATAAATTTATGCAGAGTTATTTTTGTTAAATATTTTCAATCAATATTCTTATTTTTGAATTATTAAATAAATTAGTGCTAATTATTCATAGTTTATTAGATAGTAAAGGGTTTAAATGAAGTTTTTAATGGTTTATAATATTTTATCTGTGCATCAAACAAGGCACAAGATGTGCAATCTTAGATGGGTAGACGTTTACGTTTTTACACAATTATTGTGTTGTGCCACTAGATAGAAATTTTTAGAATGTATTTTAAACTTTAAGAGTTTCTAACATGTGAAATTAATATGACGTCATTAACATAATATTTTTGCATGTTTATATCAAATGAATTTAGTTACGCCATGATTAAGTTACATTAAGTTAACACAACTTAAAAAATTGCTACTATTATTGTATGCACTTATTGAATGGTGTTTAGAAAAACCGGAGGGTTGTTACATGTGGTATCAGAGCAAGTTCAATTGTGTGACAGTGGACCCGTTACACGTTCCATTGCTTTATATTTAAATGATTAAAGATGTATCTATAATGTAAAAAGAATTTTGTCTATGTAGGTATCACAGTTAGAGGAAGAAGGATGATTAGACGTCGTCTTGCAGGAGTAAAATGTATGCTTCCTCCAAGTGCATTCACACTAGAGGGATATGCTCCACAGAAGAGAAAACTATTGAGCACGAGTAGGTTGCAATGGTAGGGGTTGTAGGTATGAAGAGGTCCTTTCATAGGATGTCGAAGGCGCTGATAAATCACCTTGATCGGGATGAGGGCAGGGGGTATGTGAACAATGAGGGTTCACATTGGCCTCCTATAGTTAGTAGTAGTTTTCATAGAAAACTAGAGAAGGTGAAATTTCCCTAGTTATGGGGTGCCACAGACGGTTTAGCCATCGAGGCATGGTTGAATAATATGGTGACGTTCTTTTCACTGCGTGATTATACCTCCAACATGAATTTCTGCATGATGGCATTTCAACTAAAAGGGTGTTTCCTTCTTTGGTGGAAGACTCTCTTACTGCAACTGAACATGGTCATTGAAGATGTGTCATGGGAATTGTTCGAGGAACAATTCCGAGAGAGATACCTTTATGAGGAGTTCATTGAGTKCCAGCGTAATCAATTCAATGATTTACGACAAGGTAGTCATAAAGTACCTCAGTATGAGGCTAGGTTTATGGAGTTTCTCAGATATGCTCCGCATATGAACATTGAGAAATTTAAGRTTAATAAGTTTGTTTCTAGACTCAACTTCAACATTTGTGCTAAAGTGAGGATCCTGATGCCTCAAAATTTTCATGATGCAGTACGTACAACTTTTATTGTTGAAGAAGAGTTGAACAGTGGGGGTCAAAGTAGGACTCCTTCTAGGAAGACAGGAAAAACACCTCAACGAGTGCCACAACAACAAAAACCTATTAGGAAAACTTTTGGGCACTATGATACACCCATAGGAATTGTATTTTCTACACCATGTAGACTGACCACTAGTGAAATAAATCTATACACAACACCACCGCATAAGAAACAACGTCACCCTCAACAATAAAAACAATCTATCTCTTTTCTACAGAACAGATCAGGGCCTGATAACCCTATACCAACAGATTATTCTGCAGGGACTAGGAGCATCGACCCTAAGAATGGATGTTGGACTTATGGAGCACCACACTGTGAGAGATTTTCCTTTTGAGAAGGAAATAGTTTTCATATCACCAGGACAAAATATGGTGGGAGATTTGGGAAATTCCCATAGGATTCATGTAACACTTAATAACCACCAGGTCGAGCATTAGTCTACAATGTTTGAGACTTCAGGTACTAACTAATCAATAGTTCAGTGTTTTGATAGATCCATAAGCTACGAATATTTTTATATCTATTGTTTCACTTAAAATAATTAAGGTCAAGAAAATCAAACAATATGAGTTTAGATATGTGGAAATGGCATCTAGTCCCAAGCAAAAGGTTATAGGAAACTTTATGGATTGTAACATTAACTCAGGTGATTTCATCACAAGTGTAAACCTGTATGTCACAATCTTGGGATCTTATAACATTATGATTGGAATGGATTGGCTAGAATCGCACGACGCGATACTTAACTATTAAAGATGAAATGATTAAGTTTGATTGATGATTTGGGATAGAATAGAGTAATTGTGGGAAGAAACCAAGGAGCGTCATTGAGATTTATTTCTTCCCTACAATTACACAAAAGCATGCACAAAGGATGTAAGTTGTATGTTATTTTAGCGCTTAATAAAAAAGGCGATGCAAAAAGATTGCAAGAATTTCCAGTAATATCGGAGTTTGTCGATGTTTTTCCTGAAGAGATACCAGGTTTATTGCCAGAAAGAGAATTGGAATTTACCATAGATTTAAAACCTAGAACAAAACTGATTGCAAGAATTCCATATCGTATGTCTACACCTGAATTGCAAGAGTTAAAGATGAAATTGAAGGAGTTGTTTTATTTGGGACTTATACATCCAAGCTTATCTCCATGGGGTGCACCATTAATTTTTGTAAGAAAGAAGGATGGATCTTGGAGTATTGGCATTGATTATCATCAACTGAACAATGCCACGATCAAGTATCAGGACACGTTATCGAGAATTGATGATTTATTTGATCAAATGAAGGGAGAGATAATGTTTTCAAAGATTGACCTCATATCGAGATATCACCAGTTGTGAATCAAAGAGGAAGACATCCCTAATACCATGTTTAAAATAATATTCAGACATTATGAATTTACATTATTACCATTTGGATTGACAAATTCCCCTAGAGTATTCATGAGTTTAATGAATGGGATATTCTATGAATACTTGGACAAGTTTGTATAGGTATTTATTGATGACATACTAATAAACTCTCAGTTGAAAGAGGAGCGACAAACATCTGAGATTATTTTTGCAATGTTTAATAGAAAACAAGTTGTACAGAAAGTTGTCGAAATGTTTGTTTTATCGTACAAGGATTCATTATTTGGGGCACATCATTTCTGGAGAAGGTGTCATTGTAGATACCACGAAGGTTGAGGCTATCATGGAATGTCCAAAACCAAATAACGTGCAATAAGTACATAGTTTTATGGGGTTAGCAGGCTACTATCGACACTTCGTCGAAGGTTTTTCAAAGATAGTAAATCCAATTGCAAAATTGCAAAAGAAGAATAAGAAATTTGTATGGTCGGAGAAATGCGCAGAAGCATTTCATAAGCTTAAAGAGTTATTAATGGCAAATCCAATCTTGAAAGTTCTTGATATGGACAAGGAACTCTTGGTATGCATAAACGCATCCAAGGAAGGATTAGGCAGATTATTAATGCACGATGGTCAAGTGATCGCTTACATTTCAAGGAAACTAAGATGGCATGAAGAGAATTACACAACACAGAATTTGGAATTATTAGTGATTGTTTATGCTCTATGAGTTTGGAGACATTACCTTATCAGACAAAAATTTGAACTGAAAACTCATCAGATGGATTGCAACACATTATTACTCAGAGTGACTTGAAATCATGACAAAGACATTGGTGAGAGCTTCTAAATGAGTATGAATTTGAGATCAATTACATTAAAGGAACCATTAACCGAGTAACCGATGCATTGAGTGAGAGAACACACATATTCTCAGTAATACCCCTTAAGACCAATTTTTGAGAAAATATTTTAGCATTACATATTGACGATGACTCGTACAAAGAAGTTAAGGACAATATCGGACAATATAACATGATGATACCGAGGTATGAGTGTTATACATTGGATAATGACACACTACTAAGATGTAATAGTAGAATTTATGTACCGCCAAATGATGAATTGAGAAAATTTATTTTCAACGAAGCTCATCAAGTAGTGTACATGGATCATCCCGGAGTCACAAAGATGAAGGCGTACCTTAAACCTTTATTCTTTTATAAATAAATGAATATTGATATAGTTAATTACGTGGGGAGTTGACTTGAATATCAACAAGTGAAGGTTAAACATAGACATCCAATGGGATTGTTACAACCACATGTGATTCCTGAATCGAAATGGGAAGCAATTTCAATGGATTTTATTGTTGGATTACCACTAACAACAAGGAGACCTGATTCCATTTTTGTAGTGATTGACACTTTGACGAAAAGAGAACATTTTATTCTAGTTAGTACGATGTATCAAACACTAGACATAACTAGAATTTTTAAGAGATTGTAAGATTGCATGGTGTACCAAGGAAGATAATATCTGATCGATTATCGATATTCACAAGACAATTTTGGGCTAGTTTTCAAGAGGATTTGGGAACGAAATTGAATTTTAGTACAACATATTACCCCGAAACAGATGAAAAAATTGAAAGAATGAATCAAATTTTAGAGGATATGTAACAACCCGTCTATTACGACACAAATGTAAGTGAGTACAATAGTGGTACATTTTTTTTTAAAAGCATCAAGAAAAAATGTTACTAAAAATTAAGATACTTTAATATTACAAATTTATTTCTCATTACATCCCACACTGCAAGTTTCATTATACAACATCATTGCTACTGACATAAATAATCATAACAAAAATCCATTTAGGATATCTACCCATCCAACCTACCTACAGGGTTAGGACCTCCAAGACACATAATCAATGCTCAAGTCCAGGTTTCATCTGATTGATTTTAAACATTTAAGGTCTCGAGACTGACGACTATTCTGAGGAACAAGGAAGCATATAATTCCTATTTCCAAACTTAATCTAGAATCAAGATTAAAATAACAATAAAGTACTTGATCATAATGCAAATTTAATCATTCAATTCCTGAAAAAACTATTTTTTTTTTCCTTTTATTAAAGGTTACAATAACAATAATTAACCATCATATAGATAATATACCATATCTTCATAAATATATCATATAATTATCACGGACCATTTAAAAAAATATCTCTTCCCTCAATGAAATGCAAACATCAATCATTATTTAGTATTGTAACAATCCTCCATTGTACAAACCAAGTAAGTAGATACTATGAGTTAGCATTATATATATATATATATATATATATATATATATATATATTTGAAAGAGAAAGGAAGAGAAGAAAAGATCTCTCAAACACAAATAGAAATTTGTAAGCTTACTCTGTACTTTCTAAACTAAAAATACATTGTAATGAAGTAATTTTGCAACTGTTTGAAAGCATGTTCTGAGAATGAGTTAAGATTATGTTTCGAGACCCAAAGTTCTCTTCTGAGTGTTGTAGTGCAAACATGTCGAGTTGAAACTCCAAAATTGCGCAGACTGGCCCCTTAAAGGCCCAAAGCTTGAGATAAACAACCCATGGTGTGCACAAAGACCACTCAAGGAGTGAGGAGGCCTTAAACTTCTTAAGAATAAATCTTAGGAGAGACAATGAGAAATTGCATAGATTAGGTGCAAAAGTGTACAGGCGACCTTTTAAAGCTCAGAGCTCAGGAGGGAAGTGCAAGTGAGCATTGCATTTTACTTCAAATAAGTGACAAAGATTAGGAGAAACAACATGGGCAGGTTTTCAAGTGGGGACTCAAGGAGCATAAAATCCATTATTTAAGAATTGGTGGATGAGATATTCTCGTGAGGAGACAAATCCTCACAACTGTTAGATCAAAAATAAGGAGCACACTAATTAATCCCTAGTTCCTTTGGAATTCGTAACTTCGACAGATTTGAGTTGCTTGTATTAAGTGAGCCCCGAAGCCTGAAGTAGCAGAGTGAATCTACATTGTATATCAGTGGACGAATGTGAGTCGTTGGATACTCAAGGGGTTCGACGATTCAACAAGTTTGATTCATAACTGTCTAAGGGCTAAGAAATCCAAATCCCTAAAGTCCTGGAGTAAAGTACAGTCATGGATCTTGTGATCGAATGAGGGTCATTAGATCTCCAGGACTTTGTCCTAAAGAAGTTTGTCGTTAGTGTTATAACCCTATATTTCATAGGATCGTCTGGTGATTTATATCTTCCTCTAGTTATACTGTATTGTAATTAATATTTTATTATGCAAATGATTTACAAAACAAAAGAAAAGAAAAATAAAAAGAAAAGAAAAGAAAAAGAAAAAAGGAAAAGGAAAATAAAAGAAAGATAAAAAGAGGGTGTAAAAATAGAAAAAGATAAAAAGATAAAACCCCATGAAATAAATTTGGTTTGATTCATACTGCCTAACCATGATCAAACACTTTAAATTTATTTTGATAGGTTAGTGAATAAATTTGGCCAAACAATCTAATCTTCGCCAAATTAGATCGATTAGTGAATAAATCTAGCCAAACAATCTAATCTTGGATAAATGTATTAGGTTAGAGTAATTATTAATACAACAGTCTAAGATGAATTATTGTTTTAGTTGATTAGGCGAGGATTTAGGTTAGTTTTGTTTCATATCAATAATATTTGCAAAATATTGATTAAATTCCTTTTATTTGAGTTAATTTGATTTGTTTTTGACCCCCTTGGTGAAAGAATAAAGAAAGGGGAGCTAGCGCTACCCACAAAATGTTTTTATCCTAAGTGCTATCTGGATTTGAACTTTTGTCATGCTGCGACTAAAAGGAGCACATATATGAGCAGTTGATCATGGTGTGCCCAAATCAATGATCAATAGTGGATTTCAGACCCCCTCGACTTGTATTCCTTTAAAGGTGGTGGGGGCCATCTGTGTTGGTGCTTCTCCCAGCATGGGCCCCATGCAACGTGTCATTTCGATATCTTATTGGAACCCCCTCACTCAATTTTTCTTACCACCTACCCTCCCCTCTAATAACCCACCTAACTGCTCATCCAATACCTCCCACCTCACTTTGAAACTGTACCCCACTACCCCACTACCCATTGGCCAATCAATGCCATCCACATCACACTCATCTACCCACTGGACAATCAATGCCATCTGCATCACACTCATCTACCTATTGGCCAATCGATGTCATCCCCCATGATAGTTACTCATCCAGTCACCACCCATGCCATAATGGACACCCCATTACACTGTTTAACTTTGTTTCTTCGCCATTACCAAACCATTCACAAATCCAGACACAGTCGACACAACGTCGTTTACTATTTTCAAGCTAATGGCCACCAGGCACACCATTGACATGCACCATTAAACCGGGTAATTACAGTGAATACCTTTTCTGTCTTCAGATCTCCATTAATTATGGCACCCAAATCCAAATCCACTGAAACAATCAAAAACCCGTTCCTTCCTCCTCCCATTGACCTAGACCGTGCTCCCCTGGCTAATAAATATTATAGAGTTGCGGAGACGAAGTGTGAATTCCATTTATTCAAATTACACTTTTGGATAAAAGACATTTTCTTAGATGAGAGTTAAAAGATAGGACTCTGGGACTCTAATCTACCATTATTCATGTTTCCCCAGACCTATCATTTCCCTGAGTTCTCCCTTAAGTGTCAAGAACATTACCTTCCCAGCCAAAGGGCCATCATATCTCCTTCTGCTGAAACGTTGTTCACCATCACCCCTAAATCAATAAACCAGATGCTACAAATCCTAAGAACCGATTCTTCCATCTCTTTCTCCATTGAAATCCTGAATGACCTTTATCAAAAACTTTATTTCCTTCAAGGAGCCCAAATATTCAAAAATTTCCTACTAGAAGATGCGTAGTTACCTAATAAAAACCCTCCCTATCAATCTTCCATCTTCTCAATTAGAACCAACCAAATAATTTCCAGTCATTGTTGCATGTTAGGATATTATTCTGATGAATGGGTAGACAAACCCATCCTGGGTTTTATGTCCATCTTCTCCATAGAAGAGAAAGCTACAACTCAATTCGATTTCAGTCAGTACATGGATGACAATATACATGAACAACTCTTCAATTTCCCAATAGAGGGAATGTTTAGGTACTCCTTAGTGCCAGTGTACCTATTCCTTTTCTCTGAGGCACACAGATTCTCCGAGGCACATAGATTCTCCTGTGCTCTCCAAAAATTGGATCAGGAGGGAAATCCTCAATTAGTAACTTCTTGGACATCACTAGTGAGAAAGAATTCCACTGAGTTAAGTTTCAAACACTTCATTGATCAATTTTACCATCTAGTGGTATGCATGCTCAACAACAGAATGGAGCCTAGGATAAATGAGGAGGTTCAGAGAATTTTGTATCTATCATACTTGTCCAAAATAGGGGACTAGTATCTTTACCAGAACCATATTGAGATCAGAGTGTATAGGTGTGAATTTCCACCATGCAAACTACCAAAATACCTCCCTATCAGAATATTTGCATTGGAATATGTTAGGCAGATGATAAAATCTGATGACATCCACTTTGTATCATTCAAGAAGAAACAACAACTAAGGATCAAGAGCCAAATTTGTTCTTTCATAAGCAACAACAAAGATGTTGGAGAAGAGGCCAACAACCTCTTGAAAGAAATGAATTTCAGTCTGAGCTTCTGATGGAATTATGACCCATTTGGCATTATAGCAAAAACCATGCTCAAAATAATATTTCTCCTTATGCTCATGCGCCAAAGCCTGAGATAGAAAGTTTTATGAATCAGACAGACTGGCAGGAAAATACATTTGTGGAGACAGAGCAACGACCTTCACATACCAACATTTCACATACTAGCAATCCTCATGTGAAAACAAAAAAATGATCTAGGAAAGAGGTGTTACCTTCAGTCACAGAGGTGTCAGCTGAAGACTTCCAAGTTTACATGAAGATGACTAATACTATCCACACACCAGATAGGTTTAGAGAAGGAGAAACACAGTCCACCATAGTTATGGAGGGACCACTCCTCCAAAGAGAAAGTAGACACTACATTGTCAATTGAATCCTCTCAAGAGCCAATAGGATCAAACATTTTTGACAAATACAAGATGATCAAGAAGAATAATGAATTTCTGAACATCAGCACATATGCCCAACTTTGGAAGTAGACATCCACAATTCAACATATATTATTGTCTGCATTTGACACAGAGAAGGGAAGGATGCATATGGCATTCTTATAGGTGTAGGTCCCCCAACCCAAGTCAACTTTTGATTACAAGAAAGCATCTTTTGAGTTTCATGTGAAGGAAGTTCATCCAGCAGATCAAATGGACATGCATAGGAAAACAGGGGAGATAATTTTTTCCACACTAACAAACACATCATTGATTGCTGCCAAATTGTAGGTGTCTCTAAACAATTTCCAATCTCAATTGAAGTAGGAAAACATATCATCCTTTGCCAAAGATAATAAAATGAAATGCCTAGAGGATATGGTGCTGAAGATTGGCTATGACCCATCTAATTTCAAGGAAACTGAGGAGTTACTGAAGAAGAAAAATGATGACATAGCCTCTTTGAGAAAACAATTGAAACTTCCAACCACTGAATATTCACAAGCAAAGGAAATGGGTGAAAGTGAAGGCCACAAAGAGGAGATGTTGAAATTGATAATGGAGTAGAATGAACAGATAAAATAGATGGAAGCTGAGTTAGACAAGTTTGTTAGAGATAAATAATAGAGTGTGTATATGGTTGTTATCCCACTAGATGAAGTTCCTCTCACAAGAGTTAGTACAGCAATAGCAGCCACATTACCAAACATTCCATCAACCATTCCATTGAAAGTTCCAGATGATTCCGAGAATTTGGTGAAATCAATGGAGGACATGTCCCTTCAAGGGGAGGAAATCAGAAAATTAAAAGAAAAAGTAAAAATCCTCCAGTCCCTGAAGTCCATGTTCCACGCCAGTTATAACATAGAAATGCATAAATCACAAAGACTCAGTCAAGAATTACAGAAGCTGCAGTAGGAGACTATCATGGTTAAAAAATTATCTAAGGCCAAAGAAAACATCTAGATGGACATCATC
Organism: Picea mariana; assembly: GCA_032191745.1. Taxonomy (NCBI): domain Eukaryota; kingdom Viridiplantae; phylum Streptophyta; class Pinopsida; order Pinales; family Pinaceae; genus Picea; species Picea mariana. Next base: position 84,514 of record JASDQU010012123.1, on the reverse strand, counting down.
AAGTCAATGGCAGATATATGGCCATTCATACAAATTGTTTTTGAACAACATGAACTGGTACATAAGGCCTGAACATCAATTGAAAATATAAGAGAAGTGTTAGTGGAGAATCTTACAGAAGCCACTGAGCTCATCAGGTTCCTAAACACCGAGACCAATAAGGAGTTATATGCATTGGAAATTGAAGACAGGAAAAATACCATCCTTGAGGTCAATAAGGTCTTGACCAAGAAAGGATTGATGACGCAACTAGAGGAGAAATCTCAGATGATGGACATTGGAGTGCAGATATTTTTCAGCAAGGTTGACATGCTACACAAGAAGGGATTCCCTGGATTACTAGTGATAAATTATTATCTCATCACTCTGTGAGACTACAAGAAGAAGATCAACACAGTGGAAAAAGATGGTTTTAAATTTGCAGGTATACAAGGAAGCATTACTGGCAAGGCTTTGTTATAAACATTATAGTTGGACCTGAGCATCCAACATGAGATAAAATATTTTTTTATTACAAAGCCTACTTTTTCCAAGTATACATAGATGGACGAAATATATAGCAAGTTAATAAAGGTTTCCATCCCTGGTCAAAAGAGATGGTAAGACCTGTTTTCTTTACTTGAGTAAAATTGATGTGGATTTCCGAGTTAGCATGAAGAAGACAGTCAATTGAAAGTGATGAATCATCAAACTACTTACCCTGGAATCAACACCAAGGATCCAAATAGATTAACAACATTCCTATTATTTTGTAACTTGTAATCTAGTTAGTTAGATTTTTTCTCCACATTATCGTAGTCGTTAATGACACAATCAGAAGTAACTATTGTATAAATAATTCTCACTTCGAAGTATCGAGGGTTGATTTTTAAACCCAAGGAGCTATTTGTGTAATCTTTTAAAAAGGATGCACCCATAATAAAAGGGTTATTCATGGGATTCTTGCGTTTGATCGATTGGTGATGTTTATCTTTCTTTGTTAAATGTTTTACTTTTCTATGTGATCATTATGTTTTCAGTTTCTAATCATTAAAACGAAGTTAAAGAACATAATTTTTTTGGTACACTATGTTTTTGGTATTTTAATGATCTATGTGTTTTTCATTTGAAGTTAAGTAGAGAAATTCTTGATTTCTTCTGTACTCAACGTGCTCTAACATATTTTTCTGTCTATTCCACCTCATTTAATCTTAATAAATCCAATGTTTTCACTATCTTTCCCTATGAAAAAACCTCATAAAATATGTATCTGATTCTGATCTTTAAACGAGACCCCATATCCCAATGGAATTCTAAATGCACTTTTCATCCAATTTTTATAAAAAAACAAACAAACTTAGACTATTTTAACTAGCCTAATATCTAAAAATTAAACAAATCTAAATCATATAGAGAGATCCCTCTCTACAACTGGAAGGAATAGATCCCAGTTTCAAAATTGGTTTTGGTAAGTTACCTCTATCAATTTCTTCTACCCTTGAAAACCTATGGGAATTACAGAGTGCTAACATAGTGGCGACCATACTGGGGAATCGAACAAATTTTCCAACTTTTTGAATTGTCTTCCCTAGAAAACTTTATTTCTAAACAATCAAAGATCTAACATTCAAGAGATAAATGTTCATAGGTTGTTGAAATTTGTACATATTAAATTATATTTCTTAAAATTGAAAGTTCTCACTCGAAAAAGAATTTGCACTAGATCTCACCCTCATCCAGAACCTGTAAAAGTAGTAGATAATCTAGAAAAATTCATCAAGAAAAGAAACAAAGAAGAATGTCAAGGGAGTAGAAGTCCTCTTCATAGGGCCACTTCTCTTCCAGAGAATCTTTTAACAATCCAAGACATTGAGTTTGACCTATATTTTCAACAGATCCTTTTGAGAACCAAATCTAATAGCCTTGTGGATGAAATAGTACTATATCAAACCATCCTCTGACCTAGAACCCATGAAAAACTCTCTCCTAGAATAGATTTTGATCAACAAATCCTTCAAGAGTTTGGGAAACTACAATATCTAGCATCAAATCTTGACCAACTTTTCAAATTATCTTCCCTAGAAAACTTTATTTCTAAAAAATCAAAGATCTAACTTTCAAGAGATAAATGTTCATAGGTTGTTGAAATTTGTACATATCAAATTATATTTCTTAAAATTGAAAGTTCTGGCTCCAAAAAGAATTCACACCAGATCTCACCCTGATCCAGAACCTATAAAAGTAGTAGATAATCCAGAAAAAATCATCAAAAAAAAAAACAAAGAAGAAGGGAGTAGCAGTCCTCTTCATAGGGCCACTTCTCTTCGAGAGAAGATTTTCACAATCCAAGACATTGAGTTTGACCTATCTTTTGAACAGATCCTTTTGAGAACCAAATCTGATAGCTTTGTGGATGAAATAGTACTAGATCAAACCATCCTCCAACCTAGAACCCATGAAAAACTCTCTTCCATAATAGATTTTGATCAACACATCCTTCAAGAGTTTGAGAAACTACAAGATCTAGAATCAAATCTTGACCTACTTTTTGAATTATCTTCCCTACAAAACTTTATTTAAAAACAATCAAAGATCTAACTTTCAAGAGATAAATGTTCATAGGTTGTTGAAATTTGTATATATCAAATTATATTTTCTAAAATTGAAAGTTCTGGCTACAAAAATAATTCAGAGCAGATCTCACCCGAATCCAAAACCTATAAAAGTAGTAGATAATTGAGAAAAAATCATCAAAAAAAGAAATAAAGAACAAGGTCAAGGGAGTAACAATTCTCTTCATAGGGCCACTTCTCTTCCATAGAAGCTTCTCACAATACAAGACATTGAGTTTGACCTATCTTTTGAACATATCCTTTTGAGAACCAAAGCTGATAGCTTTGTGGACGAAATAGTACTAGATCAAACCATCCTCCAACCTAGAACCCATGAAAAACTCTCTCCTAGAATAGATTTTGAACAATGGATCCTTCAAGAGTTTGAGAAACTAGAAGATCTAGCTTGAAATCTTGACCAAGATTTGTATAAAACCCATTTCCAACAGTCAGTTGAGCTTTCTGCCCTTTCTATTATTGTAGATTCTATCAATCCTCAAGAAACTCAGTCTATACCTTCCAACCCTTCTTCCTCCACATCTTTTATCACTTCTCCGCACATCATACAAGTTGTCATCCAACCTCCTCCACCAATCATGGAATCAACATATGTTTCCCTAGTGTCGGTTTCTCCCTTACATAACATGCCCCACAACTATCAAACCAAGATTCTTGAGTTTGATGGCTCTGGAACACTTAATGAACAACAACAAATGGATAAAATGAATGACCTTTTTGATTTATAGGAAGTTGATGAAGCATATGTTCAAATGAAACTCTTTGCACAAATTTTAACTGGTGATGTAAAGAAATGGTTCAAATCATTACCTGTTTCTAGCATTGTTGATATTGTTGCTTTTCACTAATATTTTCTCACTAGATGGGAGGTAAGAAAACCCCTCACCAAATTTTATATGAATATGAAAATAGTAGAAGAAGCCAAGGGGAAATTCTACAAGACTATTGCACTCGTTTTAATAATATCTATAATGCAATTCCCGCTAATATCAAAAATCCTCAAGGCCTGGCCTTTATCAAGTTCCCTAATGGATTTGATCCTGATATGTCCTACCAATTGAGAGAAAAGAACTCTTCCACTCTAGAAGATATGCAGAAAAGTGTTGTGCGTGTTGAAGAAAACCTATTAGCTAGGAGAGCTAGGCAAAGAACAGAAAGGAGAGTCACAATCAAAGAAGAACCTTACACTTCCACTGCGTATGACAAAATACATTCTCTGCTTAGAACTATGGAGAGAATGATGGAGATATTATAAATCACTAACAGGAACCCACCTAGAGATAACCAAACTTCCCCTCAAATCCAAAATCCCAACTTCAAGAGAAATCCTCCCGAGATCAAGAAAAGATATCTGAGAGAACAACGAGAACATATAGGACCTGATGAGCGGATCATGCCACCCTTTCAAGAAAACTATGATGATGATGGGGAAGAAACTATAGAGGGATTAGACGACATTCACATAAATCTTATGGGAGTTAATGGCAATGATTCCATCTTTCTTACTCAAGAATAAAAGGACCTTTTTCTCCTTTCACAGACCGAAGTAGATGAGGAAGAGTTATAACAACAAGCATTCGGAAATGAAATAATGGAAGTCCAAAGACAATAGAAATTAAGAAGTAAAAAGTATAATGGCAACCCAACTAAGAAAGCTTTTGATACCAAGAAGACCTCTATTATTGTTCCTAAGAAAGTTCCTGAAAATAAAAACTCAGAGGCTCCTACAAAAAGAACACTTGAATCTTTACCAAGGGAAACTCAAACTAAGGTTTCATCCACAAGTCAACCTAGTACTACTGTGGATAAAAATGTGGTCTATAAATCAGATTTTTCAGATTCAAAGCAGAACTCCTACCACATTCGACCTGGAAAGTGAATTGGCCAATCTAAAAATACATATTCCTTTGTCAGAACTAATGATCAAGAATTCTTAGAGATCGTAAGTGATTAGAGCCTTGAACATAGAACCAGGAGTAGGTACAGACACTATGAATGTTGTTGATGATCAAACAGAGATGTTTTTTGGTCCCTAGGTTGAAGGACAAATTGGCAATGCTTTTGTTCCTCCTTTTTACATTAATTTAAATATTCATGATAAGACATTACACAATGCCATCCTGGATTTTGGTGCTTCTCAAAATCTTATGCCTAAGGTTGTGATGGAGAAATTAGGGCTTGATATCACCAGGCCTTACAAAGACTTATACTCCTTGGATTCAAGAAAATTTAAATGCATAGGTCTGATCAAGGACTTGTGTATTACCTTGGCACAAATCCCATCCAAAAGCATGGTGATGGATTTTTTTGTTGCAAATATTCCTCCAAAATATGGCTTGTTATTATCTCAATCATGGGGTGACAAGTTAAAGGATACCTTATAGTTGGACATGTCTTATGCCACCATTCATGTATTTGGTCAACAAAGAAGATTGTACAAAGAGAATCTAACGAAATACATGGTCAATAGCAAAGAGAAACCACATAATTATCTTTTATACTCCGTTCATTCTGATATGGACTCCTTAATTTTATATAATGATGGTGACATAGATATTCAAATTATACAATTGGAAGATGATGTGTGTAACCGGGATGAATGTAAAGCAACCCTTGAGGAAAATAAAACAGTGACAATACAAACTGATGAACCAACAGAGCCCCTCTAGAGTTTATATTTTGATGGAGATGTCAGTAAATAAGGATATGGAGTTGGGGTGTGGGTTCATAATCCAAAAGAAAGGTATTCAGAAAGCCATTCTTATAAATTAAATTTCCAGTGCACCAATAATATAGTTGAGTATGAAGCATTGATGCTTTGCCTGAAATTGTTGAAAAATCTTGGTGCCAGAATAATTTCAGTAAGAGGTGATTCTGAACTTATCATTAAACAAATCAAAGGTGAGTATTCTACCAAACACCCTAGACGTAGGGATTATAGAAATATTTTTTTAGATTTTTAAAATTTTTTTATTGAATATGACTTGCAGGTGATCCCTAGAGGCCAAAAAATACTTGCAGATGGGTTGGATACTTTGGTAGCCACTTGTAAAATACCTTTACATCCAAATTGCCAATACATAGTAGAGGCGAAATGTAGACCTATTGTCCCATACAATATCAGGTACTAACATGTGTTTGGTAATGATGAATAAATTGATGATTTACTGGAGTCCAAAAATGAATTTGAGTGTGCAAACATTGATGTAGATATTGATAATGATACTGTAAATAAACTAGATTCTGAAGAAATAAGTGAAAAAGAAGAAAATGCATTTTTTTTCAATTAAAAGATTACATCCTTCCTAGAGGGTTAGTGCCATTGGAGGAACTGCTTGATTTCAATGATATAGCAAAAAATACAAAAAATGAACCTATTGGGAAATATTTTGAGGAATGTAACATAGGAACAAATGAAGAACATTAAATGATTAAATTATCTAAATATCCACCTCCCGAGAAAAAATAGAAATATATTGAACTATTCAAAGAATTTGTAGATGTTTTTTCTTGGAGCTATGAATATTTGAACTCTCATGACACTAGTATCATACAACATAAAATCCCTATAAAAGAAGATCATAATCTTATCAAGCAGAAACTTAGGAGAATTAACCCCAAGTTGATGCTCCTAATTGAAAACGAAATTAAGAAAATGTATGATGCTAAAATCATTGTCCCTCTAAGGTTCTCTAAATGGGTGTCAAATCTAGTTCCTACCAGAAACAAGAGTGGAGAAATCAGACTCTGCATTGATTTTAGGAACCTCAACAAATTCTCACTTAAAGACAACTATCATCTTCCAAAAATGGATCATATCTTACAAAAGGTAGTTGGATCTAGTAGAATCTCATTATTGAATGGTTTTTCTGGCTATAACCAAGTCCTTGTCCACCCTGATAACCAAGAGAAAACAATGTTCACTACACCCTGGGGCAATTTCATGTATGTGAAAATTCCCTTTGGTTTAATGAATGTTGGTGCCACATTTCAGAGAGCAATGGACATTGCTTTTGTAGATGAACTCAGAAGATTTATTGTCATATAGTTGGATGATGTAACTGTCTATTCAAAAATAGATGAGGAACATTTACAACACCTTAGATGAGTTTTTGAAAAGTGCAGGAAGTTTGGAATCTCACTCAATCCCAAGAAAACCTTTTTTGGTTTAGAAGAGGGTAAACTCTTAGGGAACATCATATCTAAATATGGAATCAAGATAGACCCAAGAAGAATTGAATCCATTCARAAGATGGACCATCCAAGAAACATTAAGGAATTGTAGTCTTTCATAGGAAAAATAAACTTTCTAAGAATATTTATCCATAATTTGGCAGAACTCCTCAAAAACATAACAAACATGCTTAAAAAATACACAAAAATAAAGTGGAACACAAAATCTAAGGAYTGCTTTGATCAAGTGAAACTTACATTGACACAAGCTCMTGTACTAATCAGTCCTGATTATACTAAAGGTTTCTAATTATTCTCTTTTTCTTCTGAACATAACATTGCAACAGTCCTTTTGCATAAATACAATGAAGGCCATGAACAACCTATAGTATTTTTCAGCAAATCATTGAGAGATGTTGCATTGAACTACAACATCATGGAGAAACATGCTTTTGCCTTGGTAAAAGAAATTAAGGATTTCAGAGTATACAGTTTCCACTCACATATCATTTCTTATGTTCCTAATGCAATGGTGAAAGATATTCTGAATCAAGATAACCCAGATGGCAGAAGAGGTAAATGGATTGTTGTGATCCTTTAGTATGATATAGAAATCAAACCAACCAAGTTGATCAAGGGTCAAGGTTTAGTCAAATTGATGGATGAATCAAATTTTCATGCTTTAGATATAAAATTTATAGCTGCAGTTGATGAACAAGGAGAGAAGTCAACTCCACATGTCAGAGAGGTATTCTCAAACTCTCCATGGTATGCATACCTTATATTTGTCTTACGTCATTTACAAGATCGCCATGGTTTGAGAAAAGCTAAAGCTAGATTTTTAAAACTTAAAGCTTTGAAATATTGCATTCTGAATGGAAATATTTATTGGAAAGACGTTGGTGGAATTTTACTGAATTGTTTGTTAAAAGATGAAGCTAACAAAGATTTGCAGGAGTTCCATGAGGGACACTGTGGTGGACATTTAAATTGGAAGGCTACTACTAATAAAATTATTAGAGCTGGTTTCTACTAGCCAACCTTGTTTGCAAATGTCCATAAAAAGGTAACCTCTTGAGGAAACTTTTTCCTCTACGCTTGAAGCCTATTTTGGTTGAAGCTCCATTTCAACAATGGAGTTTGGATTTTATTGGAGAGATTTACCCACCTTCATTAGGACAACACAAGTGGATCCTTACAACTACTGAATACTTCACCAAGTGAGTTGAAATTGTACACTCCAGGAAAGCCACTGATGTTGTGATTATAAAATTCTTGGAAACTAATATCCTCTCTCGATTTGGATGCCCTAGGAAGATTATCAGTGATAATGCAACAACTTTCAAATAAAAATAGATTATAGAATTTTTCAGTAAGTATCAAATAACTTTAGGACACTCTATAGCCTATTTCCCGCAGGGCAATGGGTTGGAAGAGTCTTCTAATAAGAGTTTGTTAAATATTATCAACAAGATGTTGCAGGAAAATAAGAAGTCGTGGCACAAGAAGTTGGTACACGCATTTTTCGCAGACAGGATTACCACAAAGAGATCAATTGGTGTGTCTCCATATCAGTTGGTTTATGGAATAGATGTTGTTTTTCCCAACTCTTCGGGTGTTCTTGTTATGAAGCTATTACATGAAGTACATGTAGAACCAATCGAAATCCAAAGAAGGATCAATCAAATGATATAGTTGCAACACTCCATAGAGGAAGTTTATAACAAGACTTAGGTGGTTTAAGAGAGAACCAAGAAAATATATGAAAAAAGAACCAAGGATCATGATTTCAAATTGGGTGATATGGTATTGAAATGGGATTCAATAAATTAATACAAGGGAAGGCATGGAAAGTTTGACAATTTATGGAAAGGCCCTTTCATAATATAGGCTTACAGAGAAAACAATGCATTTCTAATCAAGGACATGGATGGAGAAGATATGATAGGAGGACCTATCAATGGAAAAATGCTCAAACATTATGTTCCACCAGAATGAATATATTTTCTCACTCTTCTCATTGTACAAACCATTTTTACGTTTATGTCAGGTGTGGGTGATTTTTGTCACATGGTTGAATCCTGAAGAGAAGGCCCTAAACCACTGATCAGGCCCACCATATTTATAGTTATAATAAAGCAACTCAGGATGCAGAAAATCACTAGAGAAGAATATTCAAGGTAACGGGTAGTTGGATCTTGGCACCTCACAAGGAGAGCACCATCCCCAATTGGAGCCAATGTTATAAACCTATATTTCATAGGATCACCTGGTGATTAGAATCTCTTCCTCTAGTTGTATTGTATTGTAAATAATATTTTGTTCTGCAAATGTTTTACAAAAGAAAAAGAAAAGAAAAAGAAAAAGAAAAAAGAAAAAAGAAAAAAGAAAAAGAAAAGAGAAGAAAAGCAAGAAATAATAAAAAAATGAAAAAATGAAAAAAGGCTATAAAAATAGAAAAAGAGAAAAAGATAAAGCCGCATGAAACAAATTTTGTTTGATTCATACTGCCTAACCATGATCAAACCCTTTAAATTTATGTTGATAGGTTAGTGAATAAATTTGGACAAATAGTCTAATCTTGGCCAAATTAGATAGGTTAGTGAATAAATCTAGCCAAATAGTCTAATCTTGGCTAAATGTATTAGGTTAGATTAATTATTAATCCAATAGTCTAAGGTGGATTAATGTTTTAGTTGATTAGGCTAGGATTTAGGTTAGTTTTGTTTCATATCAATAAGATTTGCAAAATATGATTAAATGTCTTTTATTTGAGCTAATTTGATGTGTTTTTGACCCCTGGGTGAAAGAATAAAGAAAGGAGAGCTAGCACTACCCACAAAATGTTTTTATCCTAAGTGATATAAGGATTTGAAATTTTGTCATGTTGCGACTAAAAGGAGCAAATATCTCAGCAGTTGATTAAGACATGCCCAAATCAGCTGTCAACAGTGGATTTCAAACCCCACTGACTTTTCTGCCATTAACAGTGGGGGGGTCTAAGTTGGTGGTTTTCCCAGTGCAGGCCTCGTGCAACGTGTCAGCTCCATATCTTATCGGACCCCCCTCACTCAATTCTTCTTACCACCTACCCCCCCCCTCTGATAACCTGCCTAACCGCTCATCCAATACTTCCTACCTCACTCTGCCACTATACCACACTACCCTATCACACAACACATTCATATCTACCCGTTGGCCAATCAATTCAATCCACGTCACACTCATATACATGTTTCCTAATCAATGCCATCCATGTCACACTCATCTACCCGTTGGCTAATCAATGTCGTCCCCCGTGACCGTTACTCGTCCAGTAACCACCTGTGCCATAAAAAATGCCTCCTTACACCATTTAACTCTATTTCTTTTCCATCACCACACTGTTCATCGATCCAGACGCAATCGACACAATTTCATTTTTTTTTTTCAAGATAACCGCCACCAGGAACACCGTCGACAGGCGCCATTAAACTAAGTAATTACATTCAATACCTTTTTGTCTTCAAATATTTGTTAATTATGGAGCCCAAATCCAAATTCACTGAAACAACCAAAAACGCGTTCCTTCCTCCTCCCATCGACTTGGACTATGCTCCCCTGGCTGATAAAGATTACAGAGTTGCAGAGCCGAAGTGTGAATTTGATTTCTTCGAATCACACTTCTGGCTAAAAGAAATTTTCTTAGACCAAAGTGAGGAGATCAAACTCTAAGAGTCTAATATACCATTATTCATGTTTCCTCGGACCTATCATTTCCCTAAGTTTTCCCTCAAGTGTCAATCCAATTACCGTCCTGACCAAAGGGCCATTGTGTCTTCGTTTGGTGAAACTTTGTCACCATCACCCCTAAATCAATAAATCAGATGCTACAGATCACCAAAACCAATTATTCCAGCCCATTCTCCATTGAAATCCTAAACGACCTTTATCAGAAACTTTTGTTCCCTCAAAGGGCCCAAATATTCAAAATTTTCCTACCAGAAGATGCATAGTTTCCTAAGAAAAACCTTTCCTATCCATCTTCCATCTTCTCAGTCAGAGCCAACCAAATCATTTCCACCCTTTGTTGGATGTTAGGATATTATTCTGATGAATGGGTAGACAAACTTATCCTGGGTTTTCTGTCCATTTTCTGCAGAGAAGAGAAAGCTACAACTCAATTTGATTTGAGTCAGTATTTAGATAACAATATACATGAACAACTCTTCAAGTTTCCAATAGAGGGTATTTTCAGGTACTCCTCATTGTTGGTGTACCTAATCCTTTTCTCCCAGGAAGACAAATTCTCATGTGCTCTCCATAAATTGGATCAGGAGGGAAATCCTCAATCAGTAACTTATTGGACATCAATGGTGAGGAATAATTACACTGAGTTCATTTTCAAACACTTCATTTATAAATTTTACCATCCAGTGGTATCCATACTTAGCAACAGAATGGATCCTAGGAGAAATGATTAGGTTTATATAATTTTGCATCTATCAGACTTGGCCAAAATGGGGGAATAGTGTCTTTACCAAAACCATACTGAGATCAAAGTGTATGGGTGTGAATTGCCACCATACAAACTGCTAAAATACCTCCCTGTCAGAATATTTGCATTGGAATACATCATACAGATGATTAAATCTAATGACATCCACTTTGTATCATTCAAGAAGAAACAACAACTTAGGATCAAGAGCCAAATTGGTTAGTTTGTATGCAACAACAAAGCTGCAGGAGAAGAGGCCAACAACCTCTTTAAAGAAATGAACTTAAGTCTTAGCTTCCCATGGAATTATGACCCCTTTGGAATTATAGCAGAAACCATGCTCAAAAATAAGATTTCTCCTTATGGTCATGTGCCAAAGCCTGAGATAGAAATGTTTATGAATCAGACAATATGGTAGGAAAATAAATTTATGGAGACAGAGGAACAACCTTCACCTCCGAAAATTTCACATACCAACACTCCTCATGTGCAAACAGAAAAAAGAGCTATGAATGAGATGTCACCTTCAGTCACAAAGGTTTGAGCTGAAGACTTCCAATTTTACAGGAAGAGGACTAAGAATAGTCACACACCATATATGTTTAGAGAAGGAGAAACAAATTCCACCATAGTTATGGAGGGACCACATTCCTCTACATTTTCAGGAATTCAACATATAGTGTCCACATCCTCCTCCAAGGAGAAAGGAGACACTGCACTGTCAGTTGAATCCTCTCTAGAGCCAATAGGATCCAGCATTTTTGAAAAATACAAGATGATCAACCAGAAGAATGAATTCTAAACAACAACACAATGCCCAGTTTTGGAAGCATACATCCACAACTCAATACAAATTATTGTCTGCGTTTGACACAGAGAAGGGAAGGATGCATATGGAATTATTACAGGAGCAGGTCCCCCATCCCAAGACAACTTCTGATTATGAGAAATAATATTTTGAGTTTGATGTGAAGGAAGTTCATCCAGCAGATCAAATGGACATGCATAGGAAAAAAAGGGAGAATATTTTCTCCACTCTGACAAACACAACATTTGATTGCTTCCAAATTGTAGGTGTCTCTAAACAATGTCCAATATTAATTGAAGTTATACAAGATATTATCCTTGGCCAAGGATAATAAAATAAAATCCCTAGAGGAGATGGTGTTGAATATTTCCTATGACCCATCTAATGTCAAGGCAGTTGAGGATTTGCTGAAGAAGAAAAATGATGAGATATCCTCTTTGAGAAAACAATTGAAACTTCCAGCCACTAAAGATTCACAAGCAAAGGAAATGGCTGAAAGTGAAGGCCACAAAGAGGAGATGTTGAAATTGATAATGGAACATAATTCATAGATACAAGAGATGGAACATGAGTTAGACAAGTTTTTTAAAGAGAAATAAAAGAGTGAAGAGATGGTTGCTAGCCCACTAGATATAGTTCCTCTGATAGGAGTTAGTACAGCAGCAACAACCAAAACAACAGATATTCCATTAGCCATTCTAGTGAAAGTTACATATGCTTCTGAGAATTTGGTGAAATCAATGGAGGACATGTCCCTTCAAGGGTAGGAAACTAGAAAGTTAAAATAATAAGTTAAAATCCTCCAGTCCCTGAAGTCCATGTTTCAGGCCAACTATAACACAAAAATGCATAAATCACAAAGACTCAGTCAAGAATTACATAAGTTGCGGAAGGAGACTGTCATGGATAAAACATTATCTAAGGCCAAAGAAAACATATGGATGGGCATTAACAAGTCAATGGCATAGATATGGCCATTTATACAAATTGTTTTGAACAACATGAACTGGTATAGAAGGACAAAGTAGAAATTTAAAAGATAAGAGAAGAGTTAGGGGAGAAGCCTATAGAATCTGCTAAGCTCATCAAGTTCTTAAAATCCAATACCAAGTAGGAGTTGGAGGCATTGGAAATTGAAGACAGGACAAAGACCATCCTTGAGGTCAAGCAGGTATTGAACAAGAAAGGATTGATGTTGCAACTATAGGAGAAATCTCAGATGATGGACATTGGAGTGAAGATATTTTTCAACAAGGTTGACACACTACACAAGAAGGGACTCCCTGGACTACTAGTGATAAATGACAAGCTCATCAGTCTGTTAGACTACAAGAAGAAGATCAACACAGTGGAAAAGGATAGTTCTAAATTTGCAGGTATACAAGGAAGAATTATTGGAAACGATTTATTAGAAACATTACAGTTGGACCTGAGCATCCAATGTGAGATAAAATATATTTTATTACAAATCCTACTTTTTCCAAGTATACTGAGATGGAAGAAATATACAGAAAGTTACTCAAGATTTCCATCCCTATTCAAAAGAGATGGGAAGACCTGTGTTTTTTACTTGAGTAAAAGTGATGTGGATTTCTGAGTCAGCATGAAGAAGACAATCAAGTAAAAGTGATGAATCATCAAAGTACTTCCCCCAAAATCACCACCGAGGATTCGAATAGATTAACAACATTCTTATTATTTTATAACTTGTAATCTAGTTAGTTAGATTTTTTCTCCACAATATCCTAGTCATTAATGACAGGATTAGATGTAACTATTGTATAAAAACTTCTCACTTCGAAGTATTGAGGGTTGATTTTTGCACCCAAGGAAGTATTTGTGTAATCTTTTCAAAAGGATCGACCATTAATAAAAGGGCTATTCACATGATTCTTGTGTTTGATTGATTGGTGATGTTTATCTTTCTCTGTTAAATGTTTTAATTGTCTCTTTGATCATTATGTTTTCAGTTTCTAATCATTAAAAGGAAGTTAAATAAAATAATTTGCCTGGTACACTTTTTTTGTGGTCTTTTAATGATCTCTGTGTTTTTCATCTGAAGTTAAGTAGAAAAATTCTTGATTTCTTCTTTACTCAGCGAAATCTCACATCTTTTTATGTCTATTCCACCTCATTTAATCTTAACAGATCCAATGGTTTCACTTCATTTCCTTGTGAAAGAAGCTCATAAAAGTTGTATCTGATTCTAATCTTTACAACAAACCCCATAGCCCAATGGAATTCTAAATGCACTTTTTCAGCCAACGTTTATAAACAATCAAACAAACTCAGACTATTTTAACTAGCCTAATATCTAAAACTTAAACAAATCTAAATCATAGAGAGAGATCCCTCTCTAAAATTAGCAAGGTTGTATCGTAGTTTCAAAAGTGGTTTTGGTAAGTTACCTATGTCAATTTCTTCTACCGTTGACAACCTATCGGAATTACAAAGTGCTAACAGTTAGATCCCATGAAATTTGTTGTTGTTGCACGGAGTAGAGAATTCCTCAAAGTCTTGAAGTCTAGAGTAAATCATGACCGTTCGTTGACGGGTGACCCTGAACCGTGGATTTTCTCCCTTCGTCAATTCAACATTCAAAAGTTCAGGAGTTTGGTGGTGATTAGGAGAAGGGAACCCCGATGCCAGGAGGTCCATAGTTTATCACAGTCGTCGGTTGTAGGAGGATTGTGAACCATTATATCCATGAGCCCTTCAGTGGGTAGGAGATCTGGGTGAATTAGTTCAAAGTTGTTTGGTGTCGAGAAACTATGAAGCTCATAGTTTCATAGTAGACATCCACTGTAGATTATCGTGTGAGGAGAATCCCCGCAATACGACCTATTAAAATTCATAACTATTGATGAAGGAAAGTCGAAGGAAAGGGTAGAACATACATCTACCGATCAACCTCGCTTATGACCAAATTCGACCAATAACACTCCAGGTAAATTAGAGTGTTGGAGTTGAAGAAACCGCTGGAGCATCGGAGTCCCAGAGCTTTGAATAACTCCTTTAGGGCCAGTGCTAGGTTCTATCCTACAGTCACATGCATAACTATCAAGGTAAAGAGGGATAACGCATATGGTTAAAAAGCAAGTCAATACTGCCAAAAATTAATATTATTATCAAATTCAAACAGGCATTCCACGATCCTAAAAATTATGGATTTATAATAAAATTAAACAAAGACTCCACGCTACTAATAAATTCATATTTATCAACAAAATTCAACAATGAATCCTCGATATAATTTCAGATTTAAACAAAATTCAACTAAGGTCCACCATACAAACAAAATTGAATTGTCATAAAATTCAATGGAGAATCCGCGATAGAAAATTTTGGATCTAGAGTATAATCCAACAAAGATCTCATAATATGAGTTGACTTAGGATTCAAAATTAAATTCAACAGAGAACTCATGATAGAAATTTTGGAATTAATTTCTTAGTTTACTAGTGAACAATACACTATTAAATTTCTTTAAAAATCATCTCAACTAAAAACTATGACCATACAAACTACAAATATGGATGGAAATACAATTCTTAAAACATAGACCATCCACAGTATAATTTTGATTTTTACAATGGGGGATCAAGACACTCAAATTTTTGAGTTTGGAAATGCTCGAAATTACAGTGAGAATTTGAAAATTGTAAACATCATAAATATTATTCATTAGGAAACAATTATAACAAATTGTCATTCAGACTTTCTAGTGATTCTAAAGTGGCCATACCAAATCTATCATACTAATACACTCGTACTATAACATAAATTCATAATATAAAAATATTGGGGCCAATGAAGGCTGGGAAATGAATTTTTCCTTCAAAGTCTTGTGCTCATTTTTGTTCTCTAAATTGCTAATCAACGAAACTTCATCGGTACCTCCCATCCAATGCTAGGGGTATTTTTCTTCCCCCTTATCTCCCCAAGATGCAAAGGGACCAAGAACAAAAACTAGAACACAATAGTTGCCTAGCTTTCCTCCTAAGGAAGAGCTTCCACTCTTTTCACAAGCTTGGAGTCCCAACTCTCACAAGTACAACACAGTCAATAAAAAATTCAGTAGCATAATAGTTCCCAATGGTCAACTCTTTTCCCTTCTACATGATTTGTTTAATAGAAATTTTCCTCACTGACACATGTCATGCAAAAATAATTAACTTTTTAATTTAAATTAATTATGATTATTCACCCACACACTTGTCATACTCTTCCCAAGTTGCACAAGTAATTATCAAATTTTATTTTATTTTAAAATCCAAATTCCCTCACATTCCCCAATGTGTTCCTATTTTCACTCTTAATTGTCCCTTTGTTCCACAATTTCTCATTTAATGAGTGTCTCCTAACTAGATCTTAGTTAGAGTTTAATTAGGATTGTTATTCTAGTTAGACTTAGTGTAGTTTGACTTTAAATACTATTGTATGTGTATTCTTATTCTCTCATATATTTATTTCTTCTATTTTAAAAATCCAGTTTATTAATTTCATGCAAACATGTGAATTTTATCCAACCCTTAGATCATATTCCCCCTTTTCCTAGAGTTTGATTACTCCAATATATTTAACTTATGTCATAATTCATTTAGTCCTTTATTTAAATTTAGAGTTAGACTTAGTCTCAGACTTTTGTTAGAAGATATAATTAATAATTTATTGTTTCATAAATAATTTATTCTAACAAGGTATAATCATCCCAATATTTTCTAGGCCACCTAGGTTTATTGACCCAAGCTTCAATTGCGTGACGCTCCCTTCAAGACACACCTCCATGCTCCAAGGGTGACACTCACATTTGACTTGTTTTTGAAGTTTATCTGACCTTTTCAAGTCAAAACTCCATTCTGTCGACATTGTGAGAGACTAAGGGATTCTAAGGAATAAGGGCTCCACCTTATTGTGCACCCCTTAGAAATATTCGTGAGCGACTGTCTCAGTCTTCTCTCACTGCATTGTGGACCACTCAAACTAGGTAATCATTAACCTACAGTTCTGGCCATGGTGGGAGTGCTAGTAGGATGTGACAAGAATGCTTCCACACCTCCCCCTCAATGTTTGGTTTTTGTGCATGGCCCCTCTACTCCTTATGTGAGTCGGATTAGTAAGAATTGTCAAGCCTGCATCCAGTGACAAAAACACTATCAATAATCCATATGCATAATTATACTCTAATCAATCATATTTCACAAGTGTGGAAATGAAATACTAAATCGAAATACAATCCACTTCCTGACGTTGTCCGGAGTCCAAGGAAGTCCATTGATTCTGTCAACATCCATAACCTATCATGTGTCCTACACACTCAAGACAACTCGTCAATAACATCTACCAATATATGTACATCATATTAACAATAAGTTACAATACATCATCATCTTCATATATAACCCATAAGTGAAACAATATCATAATATACCATAACCATATTACTTGCACGCAAGTGTCCTCAAATAATAAGTCAATAAAAATGTGCTTAGTAGAGTGGGGTGTTATAGGATATTCTTCGAATGTATGTGATGGATCAACATAAACGTTGGAAAGAATTTTTACCATTGGTAGAGGTTATGTACAAAAACAATTATCAAAGTACGATAAAAATGACACCTTTTGAGTTTCTATACCGACGACTATTCAGGACACCTTTGAGTTGGGATCGACTATAGGATAGGCTCCTGGTGGGACTAGAAGTGATCAAAGAAATGGAATATCAGATGCAATCCATAAGGAAAATTATTAAATAAGCACAATATTGAAAAAATATTTTTTTGTATGCGCATCGTATAAACTTCAGTTATGAGGTTGGTGATAAATTATTTTTTTAGATGAAGTTGCATAAGAGTTCTCTTAAGTTTGGAAAGAGTGGTAAACTCTCTCCATGATTTTTGGCACTTTTCAAAGCTGTAGAAATGAAGGGACCCATGGATTACCGACTAGTCGTACTTGATTTTTTGAGGTGTATGCATTATGTGTTTCATGTATCATTTTTGTGACATTATATTTCAAATCCATCACATGTTATTGACTTGAATTCATTGTAGGTATCGGATGAGGGTTCTCTGATAGCGGAGCCAATCCGCATGCTGGACCATCGCACTTGACAAATATGACGTTGAATAGTTGATCAAGTCAAGGTTTAGTGGGATAGTCATAGTTCACACTCTGCTACATGGGAGGACGCATATGAGATGTGCCATTAGTTTCCTTATTTATTCTGATATTTTGATATATAGATTAGTATCAACTACATTTATTGATTTGATTAATAGAGTCTACAAACTTAAGGATGGAGTTTAAAACAAGAGGGGGTGTATGTAACATCCAGTTCAACCGATAACAATTTATACACTGACTTATTCTTTGAGGACACTTGCAAGCTAGTGATCCAATTAAAACATGATACATTATGATTATGTTTTTGTTTATGAGTTATGTTGTGTAGAGTATTGAGATTTATATGGTATTTTATTGATGTATAATGTTGATAGGTATTAGATGAGGTTTCCTGAGTGTGTAAGAAACATGACAGGTTTAGGATGCTGATGGCATCATTAGACTTCCTTAAACTCCATATTGAGTCAGGGAGTGGACTTTTATTTTGGTTTGAGTACTTGATTTATACACATATATTATTGATCATGATTTTAGTATGTAATTCATATACATGTATTATTGACATTATCTTTGTCAGTGGATGCAAGAACGGTGACGCTTGGTAATCCAATTCACATATGAAGTAAAGGGGTCATACTCAGATACAAGATGGATGAGGGAGAGGTGTGACAACATCCCTGCCACATCCTATTATCACTCCCACCATGACTTCAACTGAAGGTTAACGATTACTTTGTTCTGATAGGTTCACTATGTCATGAGAGAAGACTGAGATAGTTTCTCACGGGGATATTTGAGGTACATGCAATAAGGCATATTCCTTATTTCTCAGAAAATCCCTTAGTCTCACACAAGGTCGAATAGTGGAGTGTTGACTCCAAGAGTCCAAAAAACATCCAAACTATGTCAATGACAAGTGGCACCCTTGGAGCACGAAAGTGTGTCTTGAAGGGAACATCAAATAAACAAATTATGAGTCAATAAAAATTTAGAAAAGTGTAGAAAATAAAATGAATGCTTAGACTTTGTTAGAAAAGAGCAGACAATTTATTATTAAATTAGAAATTAGAAAACCTAACAAAGAGTCTAATTCTAGATGTTTTGATTAAATAAAACTTATAAATTGGGTTAAGGGAAGTTATACTTAATAAACTCTAGTAAAGAGAGAATAAGAATCAAAATTTGGGCATCTTGTGCATGAAAATAATAAAAATAATATATTTTAATTAAAAGAAAATTAATTCATGAGAGAATAGGTTGTAAAACTTGACTTAGTATCCTAAGTCAATCAACCTATAAATCCTAATTAAGAGAAGAGTCATAATCAAACTCAAACTGGAATTTAGTTAGGGGACATAGTAAAAGAGGGATTGGGGAACTAAGAGACAACTAGGAGAAAATATAGGAACTGATTGTGGGTGTGAGGAAAAATGTTTAATTAATTAAATTAAAAAGGGATTTAACATGTTCAACTTGAGGAGAGTGTGACATGTGTTATGGGTAAATAATCAAGCTTGTACAAGAGGTGGAAGCCTCTCCTTGTGAGGGAAATCTTGAACTAGTTTCTTATCTGAATTTGTGTGTGACCCCTTTGAGGGGGCTAAGGGGAAGAAAAGTACCCCTAACGTTGGTTGAGAGGTACCAGCGAAGTCTCTTTGTTAAAAAGAAGAAGAGGATAAAAAACGCAACACAAGTTAGGCACTCTCTGTGTTGGGTTAGGCACTTAAACCAGTCTTGAATAAGGGATCGTTGGTGATAGATTTCCTTATTTCAAGTGCTTAATGGAACCTTAGAGAAACGTTTAAGTATTACCATTTACACGATTTTATAGGATGATCCTTTAGCGAGTATATTTAGGCGAATCACATCAGGTCTCTAACAGAAGTGTTTTTATCAGGTTGACACTTGAAATCAGATATGCTAAATTACGCTACTTGAGCAAGCTGATATGCTACTATCCTAAGCGTATAGATGGAATAAATTTTTAAAAACGAGCTTACTGTAGGTAAAGGAATCCTTAAGTACAATACAAAGTGTATATTCTATAGTAAACTATAGTTGAATCTTATTGCATCATGGAAATAAAAGCAGTCTGAGCGTCATCATGAAAAAGGATGGTTATAATTGAAGTCGGTGTTGGTAATTAAAACAAATAATTATCTTGCAATAAGGACGTTAATGGGACATGAATGGTAATAACTATGTATATAAAATAGATAAAAATACTGAGCTATAATAAATATATTATATTGATTAGTCAATTTAATTCGAGGAAACAACGATTTGTATGCGCCTTAAGAGACGATTATAACAAGGAATATCGAAGAATTAACTTCGGGCCTTGAGAGCAAAGAAATCGTTATGTGCAGTCTCACCGGGTGGTATAGCCAACGCATGACTCGGATTTCTTTTCCAGCATTAATACTTTATAGTACTGTATTCCAGGCGTAGATAAAACATAAAATTATCGCGATATAAATAACACCCGTCACATTTTGGGTACAAATTAAGAATGCATAACATTTGTCACAGAAAAACTTGACAAGTTATCTAGATTATTTATTTTAGATCATTCATCACTTAACACTTCATATCAACCGAGTCATTGTAATTGATAATGTGACTCTTGGCAGTCTCGAGTCTTTCAGTTCAACCCGTAAATTAAGGAATTAGAACTCTCTCACTTTTATACATCGCTCCATTTGTTAAGTGTGTAATGTTCCTTGACTCTCATGGACCAACTTATTGAACGTCCTTTTAATTCTTCTAATTAGAGAACGATGGGAATTAAGAATTATATATTTTAATCTATACATTATTAAATTATATATTATATAATAATTTGATTAAAAAAATAGTAATAATAATCCAATCTATTAAAGAAAATGTGTAATAGGATAGTGATACCAAAGCAATAAAGTAATCTAAATCAAATATGGGAATGCATAAGACTCGGAAGATAAAAGGACACAACGAATATTATGTGAAAGATAAAGAGTTGAGAACATAATATAAAAAATATATATTTTGTATTAATCAAACTAGTTTTAACCAATAGTGGTACAAAAATAAATTTTTAAAATGACGTCTTTTTAAGGACTACGATCAAGCGTATACAAAGGGGAATCTTAAGAGTCGGGAACTCTAACCAACTGAAACGGTTAGAAAATAAATTGCATAATGGAATTCTCGAAAACAGGCGTGGAATTTGAACAAAAAGCCTAAAAATTCGTTGATCCTGAATCAGTCCAAAACTCAAGTCGGTGGTCGAAAATGGCACATATTTTAAGGAGAAACTGTGTTCTGCATAATCGACCTTTGGAGAAAACTTGAGTACTACATCGGAGGGTCCCGCAATGTGTTGCTCATTATGAAGATTCCCAACCTTTATCGATTCCTCTAACAGAACAAAGGTTTCAGAATGTGTTGTAGCAAAGGGTGACGCTAGAAGAATCCATGGATTTTAGGGTTTAGAGTGCCCCCAAGGTTTAAAGATTTGGTAGATTCGCAAAAGTCCAACTTCAACACCAGGGGGGCCCTCTTCACCCCAAAGTGTTGAATGGGGTTGCACACAAAAACCTGTTGCAACAAAGCATCCCTTTGATTCCAGCTGACTTTGGAGTGTTAATATTATGGTAGCTACAGGAGGTATTTACCCCCACATGTGAACCTGACGAGAATAGAAGACTCCGGGAAGCAAGAGAAACCCTAATGAGTTGGCTAATAACCCTAGAAGCCTTGTCGGCTCAAGAAGATAATTTATATTAGGCTATTAGCCTCCAAGAGAAGAAGTCGGCCATAAATAATAATAATATATTGAACAGACACATACCCAGAAGGAGAAGTCGACCCCAACAAAACTGGCAGGATTACTATAAATATAGGGTGCCAGTTCTCATTTGTAGCATCTCAGAATTGCAGTTCTGCAATTTGGTGCACACTATAGTTGCAGTCTTGTGTGCAGGTTTGGAGGAAGAGTTGGTGCAGCTGCAGCAGCAACAAGATCCCAATTTTGGCTTGAATATCTCTTGGCTAGTGTTTCGAACATCTGATCAGCTTTTTGTGATGCACTATCCTTAGGGATTGATGTGTTACTCTTTGTTTGGCTATCTAGCCTAGGGTTTTCTTTCGAAGGAATTCTCAGTCAAGGTTAAGGTGCTCAGAGGGAGGCATCGGCCTGTGGTTGGGTGACGAGGGTACCGTCAATGGTAAAACGAGCACACCATCTTCTATATTATAACAACTTATGGGCCCACGCCCCTTCAGTCAACCCAAAACGTTGGAAGGAAACATAGCCGCTAGATATTGAGCTCGTTGAGGAACTGTCACTAGGGTTACTAGCAGGAGTAGCTTCCAAAAGCACTGTAGCTAGGGTTACTAGCAGAAGCAGTTGCAGAAACCCTAAACCTCTTGTTGAGGCACCTTAAGTAAATGGATTGATCTATTCTCTAGATATATTAGTGCACCCTAGCCTAGCGCATCTCCTGGTACTCTCAGAAGGCCAAGATGAGAAGTTTGGATTTCTGGTCAAATCTAGGGTTTGACCAAGTCAAGCAAGCCATGACGAACTCTATGAAGTCTGAGAACAAGCTAGATGGAGCCTCTAACTTTAGAGCATTGAAGACAATGATTGACCTCATCCTTGCTAAGAATAAAGTGTTGGATATTGTGAAAGGAAAGATTGTGAAGCCAGAGTTTAAAAGAGAAGAGAAGGAACCGCAGAACGTTGCAGCTATGGAAAAGTTCAAAGATGTTGACATCAATGCCATGAGTATCATAGTGGATTCCATAAAAGACCACCTGATACCCTACATCTCCCATCTTGACTCATCGAAGAAGATGTACGATGCCCTAACAAATCTCTTCTCAGTAAAAAACATTGGACAAGTTATGAGTCTGAAGAATGAGCTCCACGACATGAAGATGAATGATGACGATAGCATTACATCATACTTTGTAAGGATCTCCCAATTAAGAGATCAACTACAAGCTATTGAAGAGATCACTTCAGAAAAGGAATTGGTGAACATAGTACTCAATGGTCTTCCCAAGACATGTGATGCATTTGCCGCAAGCA
This sequence comes from Picea mariana, assembly GCA_032191745.1. Taxonomy (NCBI): domain Eukaryota; kingdom Viridiplantae; phylum Streptophyta; class Pinopsida; order Pinales; family Pinaceae; genus Picea; species Picea mariana. The sequence goes on along the minus strand of JASDQU010012123.1, from coordinate 61,244 downwards.
TGAACACAAGGAAGGAGTACCCGACATTTGAAGAACTTTGGAATTGTTGTGCTCAAGAAGAATAAAGGATCAATGCAAAAGAGAGACCCCAAAAGAAGTACGATGATCAAGCCTTTGTAGCAAGTTTCAAGAACTTCATAAACAAAAGGAAGTTTGGTTCAAGGAGGAAGCCAAATCAAGAGAAAGACATTTCAGAAATACAATGCTTCAACTCTCAAAAGTACGGTCACTATAGGAATCAGTGTCCCGAGCTAAAGAAAAGGAAGAAAAAACACAAAGCATCAATTTCCGAAGAAAAGGAACCTACAAAGAAGACTAAGCAGGATGGAAGAGACTTCTTCTACTAAAAGGTAACAACACTCTTCTTATTTTTTTGTACATATCTTGCTTGCATCGTCTCTGTACATATCCTGTATATATATCTCTTGGAAGATAATGTGTTCCAAGAAGGATTATACCTATGAAAGAACAAACAAAGATAAAAAGATTTATCATTAGATATTACACATGAAAAAGAATGAAATATATCATGTGAAAGACATTACAAGATAAGACTAAAATCAGAAGAGACTTGGAAAAAGCAAAGATAGAAAGAAGTCAACAATTGAGAGGAAACTAGAAAAAGACTTATGACATTCTGTAGAAGACAACAAGACGGAAGCATGGACTCTGTTAGACAAGAGAACCAATCATATATTGCATAATATAATAAGGATGTAGATGGAAGCATGGACTCTATCATATATTGCAGAAGATAATAAGGATGAAGATGGAAGCATGGACTCTATCATATATTGCAGAAGACAATAAGGATACAAATGGAAGCATGGACTCTATCAAATGGAGGGAGCCGATTATATGCACTATTACATGAAGCAAGGATTAGGAGGTAACTGATCCTATGATCTATTGAAGATGACGAAATGTATATATCCATGGTAGCAGGCATGAAAAAGATAGTACATGTTTAGCTCAACCTCAGAAGAAGACCTCTTCAAAGAGAAGCCTTAAAGCATTCCTGGTTGTCCATCCAGATCTGTGATCCTATGATGAAAGGAAGAAGTGGAATCTCTAGAACATGGAATCTACAAGAAACTCCATGGACCCAAGAGATAATGAAAAACATGAAGAAGAACATGAAGGTTCCAAGAAAGAAAGAGAAGCCAGAAAAACCAACCATTGTATCAAGATTGCCAGCCAGATATGAACTCACTAAAAGTAATCAAGCAGAAGAATTGAAATTTGTGATGAAGAACAGTGTATGGAAAACCTATGAATGAAAGCATTGCAAGATCCAGAACCAGAGATCCTCCCAGCTGGAGGGAGAATACTATGATGATTACTTGTTCTAGTACACTAGACATATCACTACATGAGTCATTATATATCATCCGCAACATCCATGGGTTAGAGTTATACATCAGATGAAAGAAAAGAATGTTCTCCAAAGAAATTGAATAAAGAGCATATGAAGATAAATCTCAAGACTTTGAGGCATACCAAAAAGAGACTCCTGTATACAGATAAGAAGAAGACAACTTGGCGGAGAACCTCCAGTGCACAGCAGAAGCGTAGTGAATATTTCCTATAACATGAAGATGACTACTCAGAAGATCAGATCTCATGATGACAGAAGAAGTACCACATGGATATGTTCCAGTTCTCCAACTATGATATACTCTATTGTTCAGATCTACATGAAGCCTTCACAATGTTCCAGACTATAGTATAAGCATTACATTATCCATGATAAAGTCCAGAAGGGAGAAAATGATTTCTCCAATACATATCTCCACATATGAGCAGATAAGCATACATTTTGGTAAAGCCTCTATTCAAGTTGAAAGAACTTGCATACTCAAGCTAGAGCTCGTGGAAAAAACTCTCTTAGCTGGAAGGGAAGACTCTCCAAACTAGAAGAAGGTACGCAAACATTTATTTTTGTGATTGAAATAACTCTCCAGTTGGGAGGGAGCATTGAAAATATCATTTATCTTTGTAATTGAAAAATAGTCCAAATTGGTTAGATGCTTTGTTGTTCGGAAAGTGGATTGAGATTTCTGATGGACAGTGACTGCCCATTGTAGATAACATGGAAGGAAAACTGATTTTTGATGTATCATAGACAATGACTTCCCATTATGGGGAGTGGTCTAGGACAATCATTCTTCTTGGCAGTCACTCTGAGTAGTGGTCAAGTAGAATGGTCTGCCTCGTCGGGAAATCATTCTTTCGAAGTTCACAGTTGTGAGAAGTTTCGAAGAATCATCCGTTTTGGAGGTTGATGCAGGACAGACATTCCTCGAGGGCAGACTTATTCTCTCCAGGTTACACTTTGTTTAGTGTCGGAGGAATGGCCCAGGGTGGGAAATGGTTTGGAAAATTATTCCTCGAGGGAAGACTCATTCTCTCTAGGCTACACTTTGTTTAGTGTCGAAAGAATGGCCCAGGGTGGGGAATAGTCCAGGACAGTCATTCCTTAGGGCAGACTCATTCTCTCCAGGTTACACTTCGTTTAGTGTCAGAGGAATGGCCCAGGGTGAGGAATGGTCCTAGCATTTCTTAGGGAAGACTCATTCTCTCTAGGTTACACTTTGGTTAGTGTCGGACGAATGTCCCAGGGTGAGAAATGGTCCAAGTTTATAAATCAAAAATAATTATTTTTCCTTGTTTGAGAAGATTGGGGCAGATAGCCCATTGTTGATATTCTATATTAAGGGCATACATTCTTTCAGATCTCACAGATGTGAGTGAAATATTGACCAAGATGATTATCGTTGATATTCTATACTGAAGGCAGACACTCTTTAAGATCTCACAGACGTGAGTGAAAGATTGACGCGGTTGATTTAGTTTTTATCATAACGTTGTTTCTATCTAGGATGCTCTCAGATGTTTGTTATGAAGACTATATGATAGTAGACGAGGACTACTGTGGTGAATATGTTTCATTGTTCACAACCATACGTTGTTGATCAAGTACTTATGTATTACTTGATGTGGTAGTGAACCACTGGATTGTAGTTATGTACTACTATGAATAGACACAGGTGTGTTCTATCCTTGTTCTAATTTCCTTGAAGACTATTAGCAGTTTATTGGAGATAATGATCATCCAGACGAATGATGAACAAAGATTTTCCAGATGGAAAACATTTTAGATCTTTTACTCCTCTTGTATCACTCTATGGTGAGAGTGACTTATCCAGCATCTCATTTAAACTACTCAGATGAAGTATGGTTTTGAGAGATGATGCAGCTGATGGTGATGGTGATGCTCATGATCTAGTCATGAAATAGTCTAGATGACTATATTGATGCTATTGGGTAAATGGTATGTTTTGTTCTCAGGTCCATTACCTTTAAATACCTCTCTAGCGAGGAGGGAGTGTTAATATTATGGTAGTTGTGGGAGGTATTTACCCCCATGTGTGAACCTGACGAGAATAGAAGACTCTGGGAAGCAAGAGAAACCCTAATGAGTTGGCTAATCACCCTAGAAGCCTTGTCGGCTCAAGAAGATAATTTATATTAGGCTATTAGCCTCCAAGAGAAGAAGTCGGCTAGAAATAATAATAATATATTGAACAGACACATACCCAGAAGGAGAAGTCGGCCCCAACAAAACTGGCAGGATTACTATAAATATAGGGCACCAGTTCTCATTTGTAGCATCTCAGAGTTGCAGTTCTGTAGTTTGGTGCACATTGCAGTTGCAGTCTTGTGCCCAGGTTTGGAGGAAGAGCTAGTGCAACTGCAACAACAACAATATCTCAATTTTGGCTTGAATGTCTCTTGGCTAGTGTTTGGAACATCTGATCAGCTTTTTGTGATGCGCTATCCTTGGGGATTGATACGCTACTCTTTGTTTGGCTATCTAGCCTAGGCTTTTCTTCCAAAGGAATTCTTAGTCAAGGTTTTGGTGCTCCGAGGGAGGCTTCGACCTATGGTTGGGTGACGAGGGTATCGTCAATGGTAAAATGAGCACACCATCTTCTATATTCTAACATGGAGAAGCGTGCCTGAAGAAAATCTGGTGGGTAGACTCTGGATATGAGTTGAAGATAGAAAAACCTCCTCAACTTGAGAAAACCAGACTCACAAATTTCTTGAAGAAAATATCTGTTTAATTCGTTAAGCACAAAAGAAGTCTTCTGATGTCGAGGATGCCATGAGGAAAATGGAATGTACTGATAAGCATTCAATGGTTTTTGATAGAATTTGCTGGAGAGCTTTCGAGAGAGATGAAAATTGGGCCCTTTGAATAGCACGACATCAAGCAAGTTAACACATGTATCGGAGATGCAAGTGGTAATAAAATATTATCAGGGTAGATGGACTGATAAAAATT
>JASDQU010012123.1:33287-46597 GCA_032191745.1 Picea mariana | reverse complement strand
GATCCAACATTTTGGATTCACTATGCTCTTCGCGATTTCGCAAAGATTTCTCTTTGATCCACGCAATCTTTCCAAAGCTCTAACTCTCGAATCTTCTGATATTTTTCCACCTGTCCTCTCCCAATGATGGGTGATTTCACTTGGCTTTGGGACTTCGATAAATCCTTACTCATGTGAACACTTATAACTTTTCTCGTTGTCCGAGACTTGGATTTATATCGACCTCTTCCATTCCTTGCAGAAACTCTATGTGTGATGAAGCTAGCTATTCCGAGCCTTGGGATTACTCAGACTCCTAAGGCTCTCAACCCTTGTGCTTCCTTAGAATATGTTAGATGCCCTCCTAGCACACTCTATGCTCTTCCTCCTGATCTTTTAAGATGAACTTACTTTGTCTTTGGTGCACCTGTTGCACTTGTTTGAGCCTTCATACGATGATATCACAACACTTATCTAAGTGTAGGATTGGTGTACTCCTTGCACAGGTCTTACTTCTGGATTTCTATAATCCTTTAGGTTCACCAAAGTGACTCCTATCTCCTCTCTATGCACAATTGCAGAGCTTCCTTCCCTTCGAGTGTTCAATAACTATGGGGTTTTCCTCAAGTCCTCCAACACTCCAGAATGTGTTGGTTTTTTTCACACTTAGCATGTGCTCAATGCACTCCTCACAGAACTCCACAAAATCTTCAACAATTTTGTTCTATGCTTCCTCCTATGTAGATTTTTCCTCTAAGGTATTCAGTAACCTTGAATGTCTCTTCTAAGTATGTGACCTATCCTGGTGTACCCTCCTGGCATGTTCTCCTCTGACTCGAAAGAGTTCAGACACACACTCCTTGTGCTAGCTCATAGAGTTTCAACAATCTATCGCACAATCCTTGCACTTATCTTAAAGAACCCATAAATAATTCAGCAAACTCACAGATAGAGAATTCTATCTCTATCTTTGTAGATAAAAACCCATCTCAAACACCTACAACATAAATTCATGAACACACATATAACATTCATAAACACATAAACACACACAAAAAGCATCTCATGTAGGAAAAAATTATCTTTCCTATTAATATGAATGTTTGTTTTACCGTGTGTTCAAAATCTCAGACTACGACAGAGTCTTGGAGCTCAACTCTCCTCTCTTTGGCTTAGAATGATTTACAACTTATCCTCAGCAGCCTCTCAACAACTTCCATTTGGCATATGTTACAAATATTTATACAAGAGGGGCTCGATGAGATTTTCGTCCAAGTTACACTAGTGGTATCTAATCACCATTCAAAATTCCGATCTAATGTGGAATATTACAATGACTGGAAATCTAGTCCGAATGGGATCTAGATCCTTCCTATCATCATCCACTTATGGTGACCTTATCTACAACTTGTGAAAAATAACATCTTGTCTCTTTCAGCATGACAACATTAAATTTCCTTAATTACATTTAAATTATGAGGGAAAAACAAGAGTGTTGACATCTCTCCCCTTCTTTAATGCACGCAAACATGCTACACAACTGAAACATGTTGAGGTGCAGTGATGCTCCTACATCATACTCCACTGCTATGAAAAATTCATGAGCTCCTACTCATGATCTTCCCAGCTCTGTTGAAATCCTCCTAGATCCCAAACTTTCTCTTGGAGTTGTCCTCCTACTCCTCTACCTTGTTTCTATTTTTGCATCCCCGCTACTCATGCAGGACTTCCTCTATTCATCTTCTCTCTGCTGACAACTTCTTATCTTCTCTACGACCTCTTCCATCTTCTCTCCTGGTTGGCCTCTCTTGTGCAGTCTCCTCGATTGCAACTCCTCATCTCATTCGATGAGTAGACCAACCTGGTCCCCCATGCTACCTTCATCTCCTGTGACGCTGACTGGCCACTCTATTGTATACTCTAATTCCGCAAGCTCCTCACTGAGATGCTTCTCAGCTATCTCATCTGATAGATTATCTTCTTTCAGTTCCTCTACTTTCACTGGTTCCATCCCAGCTTCCTCTAGTTTCTCTTCATGATGGAGCATTTCCTTTGGAATGGTTATCTCCTGGAAGCCATCTTCTGGTTCAATATTACCCAACCAATCCTCCAACATATTTAACTCTGTCTCCCATTTATTAAGTGACTCAACTAGGTGCTCTGCTTCCCCTGTTGGGGAAGACTTCAATATATTCTCCTTCTCTTCTATGACAGTCTCAACTTGTTGTCCTTTTTCTACTACATCCACAACACATATGATAGTCTTTCCTTGGTTGCTTGAGAGGAATATCTCAATTCCTCCAATGATTAGAACCCTCCTCTGATCTTCCTCCTCTGTGATGGAAGTATTAAAATTCTCATCATATTCGTTCATGTGTCTTGTAGTTCCACATGAATCTTCATATGGGTGAGGCCTCTCTTCCTCCTCCTCTCCATATGTCAACACCCCTAGCTGATATGAACTCTCAACTGAGCTCATCTCTTCTCCCTTGCCCACTTGAAAAATTGGGATGTCTCCTCTACCCTCCTGGCAGTTCATGAGACCAACTGATATATTCTCATTTCCCACTTGGCAATCTATGAGACCTCTGCCAGATCTCTTTCCTTTGTCCCTGATGTTCTCAACATGACTCAACCACATTTTTAACATCTATTTCTTCCTTCTGGCCAACAACTTTCGAACAGGCCACCCGGCTTTCCTTTTCAGAGGCCATTCATATCTCCAACATACCTTTCCCTCATGTTGCATCTTTAGTTCTAGCTTCTCCATATCTACTCAGATTTCACTGAGCTCCCTATGAATTTCTTCTTTTCTCTTCTACGGACAGTCTTATCTTCAATCACACTTATGGACTTTAGTATCAATATTTATTCACTTCCATCCCACCTAGTTTTTTATCATCTACTACAGACCTTGCAATAGTCTCCACAGAGCATCACACTCTGTCTCTCTTCACTTGTTGTCTACAAGAAAAATTCAGCTATGAATTTACTTGACATAGCCAGATTGTCCCCTCTACTTGAAAATAATTTTAAGCTATGATACCACTCTAGCATAGCCACCCCCCCCAGGTCAAGGATCATTCAATCAATTCACTCAAATTGACTCTTCGGTTCCCTGTGGGAACCCAATGAAATTTTCAAAGGTCCCCCTTTCTCCAAAGTGTAGGTTCTATTAGACCCGTGGGATCCTCCTCCATCCCTTTGAAGAATTTTGGCAGCGGACGCTAGCTTCCCTATGCTAGGCCCCTTCTCCCATGTGACCTCAAGATATGTTCCAGGTATAAACCATGAAAACTGCTTCAGGCTTCATCCCTTTCACAACAACCAACCCATATTCTCTTGAACTCTGAATCGACGAACACAAATGGTGCCGGGATCAATGGTCCTTGCTACTCCCTTAGATCAACGATTATGATCTGTTCCAAAATTTGTCCTTCAAGAGTCTTGGCTTTACCAACTCCACCTTTCTCTGAAGGGGTCCTCTTACGAAGTTCATGGATCCCTACCATGTACTCCTTCCATATCCAATGGTTTGGATTCACTCCACTCTTAGAAAATTCATGAAGATTTCTCTTTGTTCCATGTAAAATTTTAGGAGCTCTAACTCCCAGATCTCTTTATCTTTTTCGATATGTCCTCCCTTGATGATGGGTGATTTTGCTTGGCTTCGAGACTTCGACAATTCCTAACTCCTGTGCACCCTTAAAACTTTTCTCACTGTCCAAGACTTGTATTTCTCTCGGCCTCTTTCACTCCTTGTAGAAATTTTTTGTGTGACAATGCTATTTCTTATGAGCCTTGCGATTACTCAGTCTCCTAAGGGTCTCAGACCTTATTCTTCCTTAGAATATGTTCGACACCCTCCTGTTACACTCTATTCTCTTCCTCTCGAGCTTGTAAGATGAACTTACTTTGTCTTTGGTGCACCCCTTGTGCTTGATTGAGCCTTTAGATGGTTGTCTCGCAACACTTATCTAAGTGTTGGCCTGATCCACTCCTTGCATAGGTCTTACTTCTAGATTCCTGTAATCTTTCAGGTTCACCAAAATGACTCCTACCTCTTCTCTATGCACACTTGCAGAGCTTCCTTCCCTTAGATTGTTCAATAAGCCCTAGGTTTTCCTCAATTCCTCCAACACTCCATAATGTGTTGGTTCTGTGCAAACTTAGCACCTACTCAATCCCTTCGTAGCAGAAGTCCACAAAATCTTCAACAATTTTTTTCTACGCTTCCTCCTTCGCAAATTTTTCCTCCAAGGTATGTATTAACCTTGAATCTCTCTTTTGAGTATGTGAACTATCCTAGTGAGCCCTCCTATCACGTTCTCCCTTGACTCGAAATAGTTTAGACACACACTCCTTGCACTAGCTCACAGAGTTTCAGCACTCTGTTGCACACTCCTTGTGCTTAACTTAAAGAACCCAAAAATAATTCAGAAAACCCACAAATAGATGATTCTATCTCTATCTCTGCAGATGAAAACATATCTCATACATATACAACATAAATTCATGAACACACATATAACATTCATAAACACACACAAAAAACATCTCATGCAGCAAAAACTACTCTTTCTATTAATATGAATGTTTGTTTTACCATGTATACAAAATATCAGACTATGACAAAGTCTCAGCTCTCAAATATCCTCTCTCTGGCTTACAATGATTTACAATTGATCTTCAGCAGCTTCTCAACAAATTCTACTTGGAATATGTTACAAAGATTTATACAAGAGGGGCTTGATGATATTTCCCTCCAAGCTACACTAGTGGTGTCTATTCACCATTCAAAATACCTATCTAATGAGGAATATTACAATGAGTGGAAATCTAGTCTAAATCCGATCTTGATCCTTCCTACCATCATCCACAGAAATAAACCTTATCTACAACTTGTGTGAAAGAATGACTTGTCTCTTCCAGTCTGACAACATTCAATTGGCTTAATTAAATTTAAATTCTAAGGGGAAAATGAGAGTACTGACATCTCTCCCTTCCCTGACTGTGCACAGCTAATGTATGTTGAGGTGGAGTGATGCTCCTGCATCACCATGTCTTGCATGCCTTGATTTTTCCACCATATCCCTTCTACACCTATTCTGATGAATTTGTTCACTCTATAGATTGTTTACACTACCTCCTTGGAGATGCATATGCTCTTCCCTCTCACAATAGAAACATAGACATGCACTTATTCTTCATAAAGGGTGCATACACCTCAAAAAGTGACTAAAAATATAAAATTCATGAAAATTACATGATCTTGGGTAGGGTTTATGGGAAAATGACTTTTGTAACTCCCTAAAACCCATGCCAAACTATCTCAACCATCTTGAATTGTTATAAAATGAGGTATAACAAAAGGAATGGGTACAATGAATAATGAAAAAATATATTTATCCCCATGCCAAAATAGTTAATTAATAGGTTGTTGTTTCCCAAGGTTTTTATGACCTTAAGACCTCAACGATCCCTTGAGGATGGAGAAATATAGATGATAGTTGTGAAAGGTGGTGCTAATGGATCGGGTATAACTTTTGTATCATTCTTTCCTTTTAATAAAGTGTATATCACTCTTCTATCCCTCCCTCAAACTCTAAGGTAATATTCAACATTTTTTCTCTTTTAGTGTTTGGTTAAGGCACTGACTTACATGAGAGTTAGTTAAGGTAGTTATTTCATTCTTATTTTTCTTTCTACCAATCATGTTTGAGAAATGTACTTGTTTTTTTTTTGTAGGATAAAGTACAATTGGTATGGAGACAAATTTAGGGATATGTCTCCAACCAAGCAACGAGACTAGGTAGGTCCTGTCATAACTAACTGGTAGTTGCATATAGGCATTATAGACATACCTTACTGAGATAATTGTATTTTTTTTTATTCTCTATATTTATAGTCCACCCTAGCTATAGGATCATTGTTATTCACAATAGAACTGGTGAATCCAATGGGGATTACCTATTTGAGTTTTTCTCTATCGAACTTACTTCCTTTCTTTTGTGGCTTCATTAAGAACTTTCTATTAATGTTTTAGTTTGATTACCTCTGTTCTAATATAGTAGTCTAGTTTTCAAGGAGTTTTTGAGGGTGTTCTAATATTGTTTTTCCCATAATTGAGTATGTACACACCTTTCTCTTGGGAATATAGTGTACATAAACTTTTTTCGTTTAGTAGAATAGAACACATATGAAAATTACTAGACTACGAAGTGCATACATGCCTTAAGCATTAAATTTTCACATGTTTCTACCTTTCTTCCATTATATTTTGAATTCTTTTCTACATTAAGGGTTAGAGTCTAATTGTAGTAAGCTGTTTATTTTGAATTAGTGCAAGCTTGTTTTCATTCAATTAGGTTATTTTGAAAGAAAGAAAAAAAAAATCCTTGCCTTTTTTTTTATTTTTCCAACTTGTGCATTGAAGTAGATGTTGATTAGTTGGATTTTTCATTGAGTTGCTAGGTAATTAGGGACTCACTATTGTAGTCTCACAAAACAAAAAAAATATGGTGTTTTCAATTGCACTATAATTTTATTAAAGTTGTTCATTTGTTGAAAACCAAGTACATTGAAGAATTAAAGTAAAGATATTGTTTTTTACCAATGTTCTTAAGTTTTCATTTGCAAAAGTGTCTGAAAGACATAATAAGTTTCACTATCACTTTTTTGAATAATAAACATCCTATAAATGAATTCCTAACTTAAAATAAACAAGATTTTTTTTTTATAAAAACCAAAAATAGTCTACCATTAGGGCCTTGGTGTAAGATTGGAGAGTAAACTATCAAAGGACACAACATGAAACTAGAATTGAATAGTGAGTGAAAGTGAATTAGTAGCAATAATCCCTTGTCGAGAAATAACCTCTAACATAGGTATTAAGTATGAGTTTGTGCTAGGATAGATGGAGGTGATATCCCAACGTATTTCAATTGTTTTGGTGTTTGTTGGATTTGTATGTGTACAATGGTTTCTAGAAGTGTTAGGTCCTCTAGGTGGCATCACTTCTTTGAAGCTTTGGGCCTTGTTTCCAAGCCCACCTATGTGGTCTCGACCCATGACCATTCTGCTTGATCACAAATTGTGAAGGGGTAATCTTATTGTACTTTCCTAGGATATTTCATAGGTGATTGCGAATGGCAAGTTCTTGTGGTACTTGACCGAAACACATAATCACCTTTTCATCTCTGCTTGAGGTTGCCCATGTTAGCAAGTGTACTTTCGCCTTGGTTCATTTTTGTGGGTAGGTTATCATAGCTATCCTCCTAACTATCTCTCACACATTTGTTGGCTGGTCTTGGGACTTAATCAACCTATATAAGTTTTTAAAAGGTTTTGTTGATCAATTGTCGACTATTTTGGATCTAGTTCCTAACAACCCTAGGTTGATATTTGGAAGAATAGTTTATTTTTTTATCACACATATCACTTTTGTAGTTTAGTTCTCCTTGTTTGTTTGTTATATGTACTAAGGTTTTGGTTGTCTCATTGCTTTTGAATCAGTGATTCAAATTGGAAAACTAAAAACTCTGTTTCTCTATAAGGACCTAAGGTTTTTTTCAAGAAACCATGGAGACATATCCTCAAAGGAATATGATGAATAACACTTACTCTCTTCCAAGGGATCTAGTGGAAGAGACTGAAGAAACTTGAAGAGTCATGCAAAAGAAGAGCCCAGTGAGGAAGATCTCTTTTCTTAGAAATTCTTAAGATATTTGGATGATCATATACTAATTCCTTGTATGGTTCCATATACTCCATAGAATANCTTCTTTTGCATGACTCTTCAAGTTTCTTCAGTCTCTTCCACTAGATCCCTTGGAAGAGAGTGAAGAAACTTGAAGAGTCATGCAAAAGAAGAGCCCAGTGAGGAAGATCTCTTTTCTTAGAAATTCTTAAGATATTTGGATGATCATATACTAATTCCTTGTATGGTTCCATATACTCCATAGAATAATATTTTAAAAACCCTCTGATACGCCTAAGAAAAATCGAAGCACAAAAGGTAAATTTTATTTTTATTAAGAAATTAATATCGACACAAGATTACAGCAGCGCCTACTTAACAACATCATAATAAAATGTAGTACCAACTACTCATCAAGGAATCACTAACAACACATTCAACATGTCAACGAAGTATATATACACATAAACATAAATAATGTAGTAGGTTAGAACATCATAATTATCTTGAAACAAATTACAACAACATTCAATCAGATAATTAACATAAAATGACTACCCACCTAACCTACCCTATAAGGTTAAGACCTCCAGGACACATAAGCAACACTCAAGCCCAGGTTCCAATTGATTTTAACCATTTAAGGTCTTAGGTTTGGATATTGTTATGGGGAACAAGGAGGTGTCTACATCACACTAGCACAATCAATACAAGGAACTAGCTAATCAACAACATCAACGATCATCCATTTCATCAATACATCAATCTTATTCATCAATTAATCATGGTGCAAGGGTAATCGATATCATTATCAGTCATACATCCACAATTAAATATTCGATGCACTCAAGAGTAAGACAATTCTAGAACAATCACAAGTCAACTTAAGTAGAAGCGCAAGAGAAAGCTAGTCACTAAATCCGTCATAGATCTAATAAATTCATGATGCTAGATTAGTTAACATTTAAATTCAAGGTGAAAAGGAATCATGACAAAGAAATCACACACCCACTTAAATTAAGGCATGCAAGTACATTTTGTTACTAAACTAATCATGCATCCCCATTATTGCAAGGCATGTGGGTAATCAAGATAAATAATTTTACATCCATCGTTAATCCAATGCGCAAACAATCCAATAATTTAATCACAACACAATCCATGGCACAAGGTAAATATATAACTCAATCATTCATCAATTATTAATTATTCATTTCACCAAAGCTAACTATCGATTTATCTCATGACGCAACCAAGCTACCTACTCAACCAATCATGCACCAATTTAAGAGAAACAATAGTAAATTATACACATATCGTTATACATCAACATTGTTCATAACTCAGAATCCATCAACATTTATATCGTGGCACGTGAATGATTTATTTACTTAAGTAATCACCCCTATACATTTTCAAGGCACACAAACAATCCGATTGTTAAATTGATCACACATCAGCATTAATCAATGTGCTCATGTAATCAAATCACATACAACATGCAATACATATCTTTTAATACATGGCGCAAATAAGTATCAATTCCAATTCGTGTGCAAAGTAGTCATGTTTTTCAATGAGGCTTACAATTTACATTGTAAAGTCCCCAACTTAGGTGCTATTAATCTACAGTATTCCTTCAACAATTTAACTCATACTCAAGTAAATTTGATACATCACCTATAATGCATGCATGAATAGAATTCTTTCATTCATTTAGATTGACCCCAAAATAAATCAAGAATTTAGTAGAGACTATTATTGACATGTCATAGATATCTAAGTTGCTCATTAAAATTAACATTGAGATATAAAATGACACTTAACAACGAATATTAAACTTGAATACTTCTACACATCATAATAAAAAGGATACATATAAAACTATGTGATCACATTGAAAGAAGATATCTTCCTTTGAATATTACTAACTAAAATTAAATGAAACTAAACGACACTCCAATCTAATGCCAAAACAAATGTAGGAATAATAAAAAGGCAGGGACTTAATAACTCAGAGACATGAAGGAAAAAGCAGAGTTGGTAAATTCCCCAACAATGCAGAGATAAGGAAATTTCTGGGAAAAAATAGTGAGCAACACACAAAGATAAAAAAGGTAAAAACTCATGTTTTTTATCTCGCAAGCTAGCACGTTTTAGACAAAAAACGGTAGATATGAAGATGGTAAAAATGCATGTTGGTTTCCCCAACAAGATAACATGTTTTACACATAAAAACATAGAGATAAACAAGTTATAACCACATGTTGTTTTCCCCTATTGTTTGAGCACATGTTTACACAAAAGATGTAGAGGTAAGGAGGGTAAAAACTCTTGCTAGTTTCCCTAATATTTTGAGCTTTGTTTTACACCAAAAATGCATAGGTAAGGAGGGTACAAACTCTTGTTAGTTTCCCCCACAGTATGATGACATTTTTACACCAAAAGCATAGAGGTAAGGAGGGTAAGAAATATTTCTATTTCCCCCCACAGTTTGAGCATGTTTTTACACCAAAAATGCAAAGGTAAGGAGGGTAAAAAATCTTTCTAGTTTCCCCCACATTCTGAGAACGTTTTTACACCAAAAATGCATAGGTAAGGGGGGTAAATTTCTTGGGCATCCTTCATAAAAAATGCAGAGGTGGAATGTGCGTTGGTATAGTAAAACTTCATTGGAGAGTGAGAAAAAACATGGGTAAGGATCAGAAGAATTTTTTATTAGTTCCAGATCAATTTTGGCTAGAAACGACCTCATTAGAGAAAAAAAAATTATTTGGAAAAAAAATGTGATATGGATTGGATAATACAAACTCAGGTTCAAATTAAAGGGTAGTGATCAAACATTTTGTATGTAGACATTCAAGTTTAGATTGAAATTAACCAGGCGGTGATCAAATATTCTTTATGTAGACACTCAATCTCATATTTGAAATTAACAATGGTGGTGGTCTAACATTTATATATGTATGCATTCAGCTCAGATTTGAAATTAACAACGACGGTGGTCAAACATTTATATATGTATACATTCAAGCTCAGATTTACATTAAAAATGGCGGTGAAATTAGTAGGAATCCACCTCTATCATTTATAAAAGAATGTAGGAGATTTGTTACACATGATTTTGGTCATCTTGGTGATGTATTAACAATGGTGTACTCAGGCTCCCAACAAGAACTTTCTCTTGAGAAAAGTGGCATTTATCTCCTTCTATAAAACATATTTTCAAAGTGAGTTCGTAGGCTGAATATGTCCTAGGGTGCGAGAATGACCCATTCTCGCAGGCCACCTTCATCTAGGGTGAGAACTTATCGTAGGTTTCTATATACATAGGGTGCGAACTTGTTTTGAAGCTTGTAAAAGAGATGAAGTCTTGAGGGTTATAGAAGGGAATCTTCTAGAAAATGGTTTGGCATTCGTATGGTTGTCAATTTATTAGTTTCTTTGATTTAGTGGGATCATTATCATCCATGTAACCATCTCACCCTCTCCTATATATTGAAAGGATTCTCATGGAAAATGTTAAGAAAGATTAATTCAAGAATTGGTGAAGGAATTGTTTGAAGAACCCAGCTTGAACAAAAGTTTGTTGACTCTAGTAGGTCTATCAACAGGAATTGGATCTTCTTCATGCAAGTTCAAGAACAAGTGTGTGTATTGGAACCAAGAGCCATTGAAAGGAATCTTGTGACATCAAGGCCATCAGGTTGTATCTTATACTTTCAGTTAATATGATACAATGGCATGTCCTTTTCCCATAAAGTCATTCATACTTTATTGTGTAATTCCTTTATCATATGCATAAGTTGACGATTGAATACATTTTGATATCTTCACTTTGGTTGGTTTGTGTTGTCTTGGTATTGACCTCACGAGAGCACCGGAGCGAAGCGAGAGCAATAGAGACCTAAAGAAGAGATACAAAGGTATGTCACTTGTTCCTCCTTACTAGCTAATTCAATGGTCATAACTTAGGGAAAGAGTCATGTCCTATCTTATTTTGTTCTAGATCCAGGTTGATCTAAGGAGATCTGTTAGTGTCTGCGCCTACCGATTAGTCCAATAACAAAATTGGCGACTCCACTAGGGATGCAACCCATTTTTTAGTGGTTTTTAGTGTTTTTCCTTGGACATTTGCTCTTGCCTTACCCTTATTCATTTGTATCAATCTCTGAGTCTTCAGGAAACCTTGAAAGACTCTCTGGGTCCAGAAGTCCCTTCAAAATTTTTATCTTTTTCCAAATTTTCACCTAGTTTCAGGCCTTCTCACACTGAACCCCTTTGTGGCCTGCGAGAATCCCTTGAGTCCGCACTCTTCCTTTTAGTACCGTGCGAGATTCTTGCACTCTTCTTGAATCCATCTTGCAAGAATGCTCCACTCTCGCACTGTACATTACTGATAGCCTACAAACCCATTTAAAAAAAAAATTGTAATTAAAGTTTTTGTATGCCCAGATGCCCAGATCTGTATGTGTGTCTGAAAAGAACTTATTGGACCACTGGTTGATTGTTTCTTGACTTCATATTTTGTGCATGATCAATCTTTGAAAATCAAAGTCTCTTCTTGTCCATGTTTTTCTCAACTCTCATCTCTTGACTTTTCTCGGCAAGGATATAATCTCTGATCCTAGAATCTGAGTACTTGTTTGGTTAGGAGCCGGTGATCAGTTTGAAAGTTGAGATTGTTTGTCTTTCTCATTTTCTCATTACTTGGAAAATCATTGTTCTCATGCAATTGAAATGACTAGTCTTGTCTTCTTGTCATTTTTGTCTCCATTGAAAGATTGGTTTGGGTTTTGTTTATTGCTTATTCGTTAGTTATTGGTTTTCCTTAGTTTCACCATCATGGTGGTTCTTTTTGAAACGTAAAAATATTTTTCTTTTTAAAAGCATTTTCATTTTGAAAATATTGGAAATCAATTGTTGAAATAGAACAAATAGAGAATTCTCATTATTACGTGATTCGTTGAAGATTGCATTTTAAAGAAGATTGTATATCGTAGTTCAAGATTGTTCCAGAAAACTCTTCTTTCCCTCCTGTAAATAGAATTCATTGAACAAGAATTGATATTTTTTCATTCCTATCTTTGCATTGTCGGGTCAGAGTCTCAAACAACATCGGTTTCATTTCCGTTTCCTTTGAGTAACAACATCCCTTGATAATATCGCACAATTTTAAAATTTAACTAGTAACTCTTTTCTAGGACTCTATTACACCAACAATTAGCTAGGCTAGAGCTTTGGAATAGGAAGAGAGATACACTCTCCAAAGAACAAAACACACAATAGCATCTTGTGTTAAGGAGTGTCAAATTCCATTTGCAACATTTTGTCCTGGGAAGCCCTTCTCACACAAGGGTCAAACCCAAGGTCGCATTGATATTGACAGAGTTACTCACCTTGCTTTGTTGATATCGGTGTAGAGATTGCACATATTACAGAGGCCACTTGGAGGTGTACCCACAATGATGAGTGGAAGCCTCTCAAGTTGATTTTGGGCTAGATACCCTGCCCTTGCATGTGGATCGGACTGTCAACTGTCCCCCCCATGATTTATTGTTTTCAATGGTAACCTTAGTGGCCTATCTTCTTAAGGTCTTACACAAGGTGACTGTGAAGGGGAAAGTCTTCA
>JASDQU010012123.1:0-15161 GCA_032191745.1 Picea mariana | reverse complement strand
TTACGAGCAAGGTATTTTTGGACTTCTTTATTTAACGATTGCATAATCGTCGTCCAAAAATGCCACGCTTGCCAGACCTATAATCATAAGATACGATCACATCCTGCTCCTCTTCACCCTATGGTCTTCGTTGGTCCCTTTGCGAAATGAGGTATCGATTTCATGGCATGTCACCCCCACTCGGCCGGGGGGCATGGATACATTATTGTAGCCGTAGATTATTTTACGAAATGGGCCGAGGCGATGCCAACATTTGACAATATTGGAAAGACCGCAACATTATTCATTTTCAATCACATCAAAGCTCGTTTTGGTGTTCCTCAGGCTATCATCACTGATCACGGTAGCCACTTTAGAAACTTCATGATGTCCAAACTCACTGAAAAGTTGGGTCTTCTCCATGAAAACTCAATGCCCTATTACCCACAAGCCAACGGCCAAGTCGAAGTGATTAATAAAGTTCTCATAACCATGCTTCGACAAATGATAGGGATTCACAAAACAAGTTGGCACACAATGTTGTTTTCAACATTGTGGGCTTACAGGACATCCGTTAAGTCCGCTACTGGGTTTACACATTTTCGGTTAATCTATGTTCTAGAAGCCATCCTCTCAATTGAATGTGAGATACCCTCTTTAAAACCAGCCATCGAACTCCTACCAAACACTTATGTAGAGGAAGAACGCTTGTTGTATCTCATGCGATTAGACGAAACTCGACGCAACGCTACCCTAGTCATAGAAGCCCAGAAGAAACGTGTCAAGGCCCAATACGACAAACATGTCAAGCCTCATGTTTTCTCCGAAGGATATCTGGTTCTCCTCTACGAACAAGATCGAGATATGCTAGGAGCTGGAAAATTCAAAGCCATGTGGCGAGGTCCTTATATCATTAGACGAGTTTTGGAGAAAGGAGCCTATGAGTTAGTAGATTACGATGATATCCCTTTGAGTGAACCCATAAATGGGTTGTACTTAAAGAAGTACTATGCATAAGATCACCTGTGCATGAGTACTTGTATTTTATTGTATCATACTTCTTGTGTGTTACTGTAGTTTTCTTTTTTTCATTATTTGGTCTCTGCCCTTATGTTACGTTGTGTTTGGTTACGAGATGTCAGAGTCTTCGCTACCCCACATTGGCTTCACTGATGGCGCTAGCCATAGTACTCAAAACCTTGCTTTTGTTGTGTGGGCAATTTACACCCCTACAAACAAACTTATCACTCTACGAGGTGTGTGCCTCGGCCGTGTGACCAACAATATTGTAGAGTATAGCGCCATTATCAAATTGTTGATTGATGCTATCTCGCTCGGTATCCGTCACTTAGTTGTACGACTCGATTCACATCTCGTAGTACTATAGTTAAGTAATGTCTATGCTATTCGACGTCCTACTTTGTTAAGGGTATATTTGCGAATTTGCCTCTTAGAACGTTATTTTGATTATATTGAGTATCAACATATTCCTAGATGTCTAAATACATTAATTGATGCATTAGCTAATTATGTATTAGACAGACATTTGGGTCATTTATAAATCAATCACATCACAAGTATCACACAACACAAGATAAGCCAGTAGATGTTGTATGTATATATAACGATCAAAAATGTTTTTACAAAAAAGTTCTATCCAAGGACCAAAATTTTAATATCTGAAGCTCATATCTTTTACAAAGTAATTTCATGGATGACATTCACGGTAACACACAACTTCTCGGGCAACCCTACGAAGCAGTTGGCCAACAGACTCTGACACACCCAACGTATGACGTTGATAACGTCGCAGGACCTCTTCAAGAGGCATGTCCGGAATGTCTGCAGTCAAACCCTCTAAGTTTTGTTCCACTGCCTCATAATCTTCAGTGTCCCATCATGGCACTGGAGCCACCTCTCCTTGTTGCTGAATAGGAGAAGTACCCAGAGGTTGATAAGCACCCACGTTTGTGTCATCAAAAAAGAATTTTTGTAATTAGACCTTGGACAAACATAAAAACATTTACATATGATAAAATTCACAAAAATAACATTTAAAAAGTAAAAAATGTGTACTTCTTATAGAGATCTCTCCACTGAGTGCCCTCGGGCAGGGCCAAGTTGGGATCCCCTCAGAATTCCAACCCAGCATAGGCATAATCATCGACCATCAACATCTGTGGTCGCAACCAGTCAAAGAAGGAATCATTGCATTTGATGATTGGCCCAGCTACATGTCCGACCATGAGGTTACACCACCTCAGTATCCTCGGATCCTCTGGAGCCGGTAGACGCCACTCAACCTGCAACCTCAGCAAGGGAACCCTCTCAAGAAAGAAGGAAACCAACAATGACCCTTACCTGAATTGCTTCAAGTCGCCTCTCCTGCATTTAGTCAACTGACTCTTCATGCTACGAAGGACTGTGTCTAACCAGTTAAATACCCGAGGCTCAGTACACTCTATGGCATACTGAAAGTATCTCTAGAGAGCCATGTGTGGAGTAGCGCTCCCAGCCATACGAGAAATGGTGAAAAAAATAGTGCGAAGGGTCAAATCCTAGACCCCCCAAATGGCCACTTTCCCTTTTCTTCTTTCCACCTCTGGAACACAGTACTGACGACAATATTCACTCATAGGCAGCCCACCACCTCAGCTACCAATCAAGCTAGCATGGTACCCACGCCGCAACAGTTCAGTCAAGAAATAAACGTCCTCAATATCCAAGGACAATGTGTGGACCCCTACGTGTAATACTTGTTGGTCCACGTCCCACATATGAACGAGGTACTCCAACAGCCTGACTTGGGCCCTCATGCCCAGGATCCGAAAGAATTTCAGAAGACCATAGTCTCGCAAAGCGGCAATGGTTCCTGGGTTATTCCCGGCAATAGAATCATCTTCTTCATGCTCTCTTTCATGCCATTCTAGAACCATGGTGACAGTCAAATTCCTGCACAAGAACCATAAGAAGAAGGTCAACAACTCTCTTCAACCATTGGTGCATTTTTCATTGAGAAAACATTAAAGAAATTTTCCATTTTGCAGTTCTCGCAGGTGCCCCTTTGGCACAGTATGAGGTTCTCACAAGTGCCTTTGGGGCCACCTATGAGAATCATGTGTTCTCGCAGGTCCTGTGTGGCTAGCCTGCAAGAATGCCTGAGCGCAAATTTGAGCCCTAAAACAAGCTCAAAAACTTGAATTTTACCAATGAAAATGAAAAATTGAACCATGAAAAGATAGAAGACAAGGATATTACCTCACTTCCGAAGACGGTTTGCCAAATGGTTGCTCGTACCTTCCACAATCGAGCGTCGAAATTCAAGGGCAAAAGAGGGGTTTTGGGATAAAATCTTGGAAAAGTTACAATGACTATGGTAAAAAGAACTTTTACCCACTTATATTTACTCTTACCATTTTTGTTGGTTTTTATAATTGTTTTATTTATCAAACCTAATGCCTAATACCCCTATGAGTGCAACTTTTTGTAGACATGATGACTTCGACATCCATATACAGGGATACAGATTTTTTCTCTTTTTCATCGCATGTTTAAGTTGTTTTTTATGGTTTTTTGCACAAAACCTCGAGCTTGGTCTTTGTCTGTTCTCATGCTCGAAAATACATGAGAACGTAATCGAGTGCACTTTTATCACTTTTTCGGGCTCAACAAGGTAATACAAAAAAGGAACCCCCTAGACTCCTCTTTAAGCTCTTTTCAGCCTCTCTAAACATGAAAAGATTGCTGAGCGACCTTGCTATTTTCACGCTCGTTAAAGTATTTGAATAAAGCGTCTGTTGAGTGATAATTTATCTCTTTTTTGGTCTCATCAGACTATTTTATGAAAAAGGAACTAAGAGAGTTCTCTTTTGAATGTTTTTCCAGACTCTATAATCATGAAAAACCTTCGAGTTTTCTATCTTTGGACTCGTTAAACAAACATCGAAAGACCTGTAATGGGAATGAACCAATCCTTCCTAGGGTTCATTAAACATACTCCGAAGGACTCATCCAAAGGATGAGCTTATATCAACAAGCATATGCTATCCTCCTCAAGCTTGAGTAAAAATAAAGAGGTACTCACCAGAAATGGTGGGGGGAAATTTGGGAAAGGGATGTGTTTTCGTATTCATATTATTGGTAGTAAGTGTCGCTCTTGAACATGAAACCCCCTTATTCATTATTTGAAGCTGGTTTGGGAAATCCATTTGTCTCTCATATGATTTGCTACAAGTTCATATCCTGAGTCGTCTCTGAGTCAATGCTGCCAAATCATTGGTCGTGTCCTTCATATGTTCAAGAGAAGTTCATCTGAAACCTCTATTGAGTTGGCCATATGCAGTTATCCATTCTCTCTTTGTCGGCCTTCCCTGTGTCCAGTTCAACTTACATCATACTCTGTTTCACCTTCAAAATCTGTTACTCATTTCGTGTCATTGATGGGGGATACNGAAACAAGACTTAGAAATTATTTGGTACCTTGGAACTTGCATGCATCAATGGTAGGTTTCCTCACTTTCGATAGTGGGTTTTCATCATTGACCCCTGATCGGGAGGTTCCGTCGAATGTTCGACCTCAACTCATTTATTCACATTCGGTGGATTGTACTAGTGTACCTTGGGATTCATTGACATTACTGGTGATTTCCCTTGAACTTGTTAATGGTTTCATCAATGACTGATAATCAAGTAGTTTCTACCATGTTCAACTTCAGCACCTATAATCACATGGTTAGATTCATACTTTCAGCTGACGAGATTGAATACCCTGGGTCTCATCTCTTTGATCCAGGCTACGATGGAATATGTATAATTTGCTGACACATGGATCCACAATGTATTATTGGTGGCTATTCGATATTTTGATGGCATGAATCCACAGTGTATGATTGGTGGCCATGACCTATGTTTATGATGCCATCGGTCTGTGATCTGAGTATGGGAATGCCTACCTCAGAACTAGTATGATATTATGCAGATGCTTGGTTGTTTGCAAGTTTCCGATTAGGTGCGCTCCTGGTTTCCGACACACACACGCAATTTACAAAGTATTTCGACTGTCATTGATTCCGGCCTCATACTTTGGGGGGCATTCTGTTACACATGATTTTGGTCATCCTAGTGATGTATTAACAATGGTGTACTCAGATTCCCAACAAGAACTTTCTCCTGAGAAAAGTGGCATTTATCTCCTTCCAGAAAACATATTTTCAAAGTGAGTTCATAGGCTACATATGGCCTAGGGTGCGATAATGACCCATTCTCGCAGTCCACCTTCATCTAAGGTGCGAACTTCTCGCAAGATGCTCTATACCCAGGGTGCGAACTTGTTTTTAAGCTTGGAAAAGAGATGAAGTCTCGAGGGTTCTAGAAGGGGATCTTCTAGAGAATGGGTTGGCATTCGTATGGTTGTTATTTTACTGGCTTCCCTGATTTGGTGGGATCATTCTCATTCATGTAACCATCTCACCCTCTCCTATATATTGAAAGGATTTTCATGGAAAAGGTTAAGCAAGATTAATTGAAGAATTGGTGAAGGAATTGTGTGAAGAACCCAGCTTGAATAGAAGCTTGGAGACTCTAGTAGGTCTATCAAGAGGAATTGGATCTTCTTCATGCAAGGACAGAGTAAGTGTGTGTGTTGGAACCAAGAGTCACCGAAAGGAAGCTTGCGAAATCAAGGTGATCAGGTTGTATCTTCTACTTTCGATTATATGATATAGTGACATGTCCTTTTCCCATAAAGTCATTCTTACTTTATTGTGTAATTCCTTGATCATACGCATAAGTTGACGATTGAATACATTTTGCTATCTTCACTTTGGTTAGATTGTGTTGTCTTGGTCTTGACCTCACGAGAGCACTGAAGCGAAGTGGGAGCAACAGAGACTTAAGAAAGTGATACAAAGGTATGTCACTTGTTCCTCCTTACTAGCTAATTCAATAGTCGTAACTTAGGGAAAGAGTCATGTCCTGTCCTGTTTTGTTCTAGATCCAGGTGGATCTAGGGAGATCTGTTAGTGTATGCACCTACTGATTAGTCTGATAACACCTTGATTCTAATTCTTACTGCAATTTCTCATTTGTTGCATGAATAGAACCTCTGATAGTCAATAGTAAGTCTTAATCCATATTCATTCATTTAACTTTGACAACATAATACAGTTCCCTTATGGATTCCAAAGAAAAAGTGTTTTCTGATGCTGAAAAATCTCTAATAAAATTTATTACTACCTCACTAGAACTCAAGCTATCTTATTTGACCTTCACTTTCAAATTATTGAGTTGTTACATAGAATTATTGCACATATTAATTAACACAATAACTTTGTAACTTGTCACTTTTATCCCCAATTCCTAGGGATAAATAAGGAGATGATCTCTCGAGGCCCTCGGGTTGTAGACATGGAGTACCGAGAGATAGATGTCTAACAACATCCACTTGCACAGACAAAGGCCTGCCTCACCACCACAAATCTCAGATTCATCATAATGGTATCTGCCACATCAGCTTGTTCTCATAAGACATTAGGTCTTTCTCCATGAGGTACAAGACAGGTATTATGGTGAGTGTCATTTCAATATCTGAGGCATTTAAGTATGTTGCATTTAAAGTTGCTTTTGATTATGTAACATCTTCTTGGAAGTTATGTTCTTTTCCTTGTTTCACCTTGGTGATTGACATTGTTCCCTAGTAAGTGGTTACCCTTAGGGATGGGTTTTCTACTGGGAGGTCTCCTTAATGAGCCATAGTGCCATTCCTGATCATATTTACCATTTTCCACACTTCATCCTCTCAACTCCTTATCTTTTTGGATTTTCAGTTGTACTGACCCAAGAAGGGATCATCCCTCATTTCATGGGAAGAAGGGGTTGAAGTCCCAGAGGGAATGTAGCTGGAAAAATATAAAATCAAAATCAAAAACTTCCATATGCTCGCCTAAAAGAGGTCTTGAGAACACTTTAATGTTTCTCCTCAAAAATTGAAAGACCTGCAAAAGAAAACACATGTATATAAATGTCCCACTTGTCGAGGGACCTACACAAGTGTGTTACAAGATAGACTTTACCCCCTAGTACCTCTCCCTTGAAGTGACATCATGGTACTTTCCCATAATCTATCTGTTACCCCATAGGGAGTACCCAATTTTTCTGGACCTTAATTAATTAAATGACATTAAATGGGCTTGTAAAAATGATGCATTGAAAATGAAGGTGCAACATGCCCTCTACAAAGGCACCCATAAATGAGACACTATGGTCCCTTGTATGTCATGAAACCCATGTCCAAAAGTCTTTCCCCCATACACTTATTATTCTTCACATGGAATAGAGGGGGGTCCACCTGGGAAACACTCCTTGACTTAGGGGATGATTCACCCAATAGGTCTCTTTGTCAACCCTCCCATACCTAAACTTGGAAATTTGCATAGGGTATTTGAGCACTTGTTTAATTTGATAAGGTGGTTTTTGATGCACATGCTTGGATGACTCTTTTATTGACTTGATTTACTTATTATGTTGTGTTTGGATTGAGATCCTTGGAGGGAGTATTCATTGTCTCTATAGGACCTTGCTTACTGGACAATGTTGGAAGAAAAATCCTAGCTTGGGATTCCTTGGGGCATGAATCCCACATGGTGGATATCATGGCCCGCATACCAGATGATGATCATGTTGGATTACTGAGTGGGGGGGTGAATAATTAATGGAGCAATTTAATCCTTTTTCACCATAAAATGCAAGTGTTATATCAATGTAGCATTATCATCCAATAGTTGCAGAGTAAATAAACAATGAACAAATGAGAAATCACACACATACACAGTACACCAGTGTTTTACGTGGAAACCCAAAGCGGGAGAAAACCATGGAATGTTTTTTCTTATATGTATTTAACAATTACGTTCATTGGAAGAACCAACTTCCTTTTTTTTCCAGCTGCAACTAAAAGGAGGGTCCAACCCCCTAGTTTCTCAGGCTACAACCCGAGGGAAGCTCCAACTCCCCAATTCTCTGGCTACAACCAAAAGGAGGCTACGACCCTCTATGTTCTCCAGCTACAACCAGAAGGTGGATACAACCACCTGTCCTTGCCCCATCCAACCTCCCTAATGTATAAGTAGAATAATGGAACCACTATCACATTATCACTGTGAGATATACTGTTGTAAACTTGTACCAATCAACCTGCACCAAACAACCTGTTCAAATAACTTGAACCATGCATCAAATTGTACCTCAACTTGTAATCAAAATGTACCATAAACAAGTGCATCAACCATGCGCCAACCTGTACCAAACAACCTGTAGCCAACCTGTACCATAAACAAGTGCATCAACCATGCACCAAACCTATACAAATAACATGTCACAACAACCTATCCAAACAACCTATCACAACAACCTATCCAAACAACCTATCACAACAACCCATCTCATCAATCTTATCAGCCAAATCAAATCTACTTACCAAGATAAATCACCAAGACAACTCTCAAATATGTGCATCAACCAAGCATAACACAACAACTCATAATCATCACCAAGATCAATATGTGCTTCTAATAATATACCAATACAAGTATGCTACATCATCCATAAACCATGTGCCAACAATAATACTAAAAAGTGTCTCCAACCATGTACCAAGTATGTACCAATAAGGTATCAACTAATAATCAACTATGACTCATCAAGATGTATCAACATCTTCAACTATACACCTCATGTATGTGCCAACTCATCAACTAATTGTCTCAGCCATTTACCCAACATGTACCTCAACCAAAAATCCCTCATCAATTTCATCATCCAAATATGATTTGTAACTTTGTAATAGACCTGGTATATATGATCACATACTTGCAAACATTTCTTAAATTTAACAACACGAGACTAGCATTTTCATCAAACTTTACTTTAGTCTGACATGACTAATTTTGGATTAGTCAACAACCCTAACTTGAAATAATCATAACTATGTACCCGTAATGAATAAAGATCTGACAATAGTACACAATTTTCTTCAGTGTGTTTTATGTAACTCCTCTAGGTGTCACTACTTGGAACCTCTCAGAAAAGGAGTTATAGAAAAAATGGCATACCTTGTTGAATTCTGACTTATTCTAGAGAGCGAACTTGTATAGCGTGCCACGCACAAAATATTTGTTGTATTGATCTAAAAATTGTACACAAAACACCATTGAATGTACTCTAACCAAAAAATTTGGTCTTACTGAATTTGGATATGTTATGAAGAATTTATGATGTTTTTACCCAAAACACATGTTTTAGACTAGTTTCAGGACTAGACACAAACCCTATTTTCCACGGAGTGAAACTCCAAAAATGCAATGACCCACAAGCTGAAATTTGTATCACAACTACTTGGATATGTTTCATCAATGGCCTCCCAATTTCATGGTCTAAACCATTCTATAAAAAAAATTATTTCGAAAATGATGAGATGACCTGTAAATAAAATACCTTAGAAAGCACCATCAAAAGAATTTATACTCCCTTGAATTTCGGCCTTATTTACTTCACCTTCCCTCTGAAATTTGTCTTATATATCCTTTGGTTACCTCAGTCACCTATAGATATTCAATATGATCAAGTGTGATTAAAATGAGAGATCCTTGCCTGTTATTTATACTTCCATGTAGCTTCCTCAAGGGGTTACCTTTTATCCATCTTAACCCACTTTCCTTATTTTAGGGTTAACCCACTTCTAACCACTTGTCAACTTAGTAATTTCTCCATTAAATTTATTATTTAAATAATTTATTTTGTATTCACTTTGACTTATAGTACACTCATCACTTCACTTTATTATTTTCCTTCAAAAATCTCTTAACCCACTTTCACTACTTTGACCTTTTTGGGCTTCTAGATGACTCATGAGGGTTCTCCAACTTCACATGGACATAACTCTCTAACCGCGGGGAGTTATGTGATGTTCCACATACCGCTGGAAATGGCATGACATGTAATATCCATATATAATATTATTACCTACAAATATATCAAAACGCATACCATTATCCATAAAACAAATTTGGGTCCATTACCCAAACCTTTCTCCAACTTCACATGTCCATAACTCTCTAATCGTGAGGAGTTATGTGACGTTCCACATACCCCTGGAAATGGAATGACATGTACTATCCATATATAATATTCTTACCTTCAAATATATTAAAACTCATATTGTTATACATCAAAAAAACTTGGGTCCATTAACCAAACCTTTGTGCTACCAGACTTTCTCCAAGGTTTGACATCAATCACTAAGGGTTGACATAAATCCAAAATATCACTCTCCAATGGTTGAAATCAATGAAAACCCAAAATCCATACCATCTGTCCATCAACCTAAGCCAATTTTCTGATAATATCCTCCTTTGGCATTGATGGAAACACCAACATTGATGGCAACACTTAGTCATGATAACATTAATACTTATACTCCTCATCAATGTTTCTATCTCTCCCCCTTTGACATAAATGGAAAAGGGTATCTCCCTTTGGGGCTTCTACCCCTAACTGAACTCTCCTTGGGGATACTCCCCCTATATACATGCCTTTTATTTTTCTTTGTGTTTATAAGCCTCTGATTACTCTCTCTCCCTTCATATGAATAATATATCCCTCTTTGACAAAGGGTATCACTCTGAATTCATATCTCTCATTATTCCCCTGTGACAATCGCTCCCCTTGGAAACATGCCTCTATGCTATCTCTCCAAGAATTTACCTTTGCATCTAATAAATCTCTCCCCCTTTGTCATCAATGGCTAAGGTATATTTCCATATGGGTTTCTCCCCCTAACTGAACTGTCCATGGGGATACTCCCCCTAACTGAACTCTTCCTGAAACTGATCTTCCAACTTGAACTGTCATCTTTATGGTGCTTCCTTGTGTAGATCTAAGACATATAAGATAAGCATTCAAAATCATTAATTTTGGAGTAGAAATTACTCTGAGTCTTTGGCAAAGATACTCAAAGGATTATCTTGGAAGTGGTTTTGTAAAGATGTCTACCACTTGTTATATTTTTCCCACATATTCAACTCTGATGTTCTTCTCTGCAACCTGATCCTATAGAAAGTGATACTTTATTAGAATTTACTTTGTCTTGGAGTGAATCATCGGGTTCTTTGAGATATTGATAACGCTTGTATTATCACAATATATTGGAATGGGATCATCATACTCAACCTGTATATATGTCAAAGTTTGTTTCATCCATAGAACCTATGTACAACATGCTTCTACTGCAATATACTCTACCTCGATTGTAGATAATGATATTGATGATTGTTTCTTTCTTAGACAATATACTAAACACTCACCCAAGTAGAACATTGCTCCATTGGTGCTTCGTCGGTCATCAATGCAACCTACCCAATCTGCATTTGTGTTAGGAAATAAGTGATAGATCCTTTCCTTTTGGATACCATAATCCAAGCTCTTTTTTTCCTTTGAGATATCTGAAAATCCTCTTCACCGCTAATACATGTGATTCCTTTGGTGTTGCTTGAAATTGTGTCACCTATCCAACTTCATGCATTACATATGGTTTGGATGTTATCACATATAGTAAGCTACCAATCATTGACCTATATTGCCTATGGTATGTAGACTTTGAATCATCATATTTTCTCAACTTGCAATTGGTTTTCACAGGAGTGGTAATTGGTTTGCAATCTTCCATTCCAAACCTCTTTAGCATTTCTCTGATATACTTAGTTTGAGAAATAAAACTTCCTTGGTTGCTTTGACATATCTTGAGTTGCCTTGATGTAGAGGTTGTTTTATGTGCTTCCTTTCCATAGTTCGTAGGGAGTTTTGTCATTGTTGTTTATGAGCATTACTCTATTTTGAATGTGAATTGATGTATGCACTACATGTGTCCAAAAAATATCTGTCAATTTGTAATCCATTAGCATTGTTCGAGCCATTTCCTATGTAATTATCATCCATTATGATTATGTTCCTTTGTCTCTGAACCACTCTCTGAACCAATATATGAACCCATGCTCTTTTCCACTATCATATATCTGTCCAAACCTGCTAAGTGTTCTTACGAATCCATCTTTGTCTATACTTTCCAAGACTCTACTTTCACAATTGTCCATAATGTTGATCCATTTATCACTATACTATCATAAAGTCTTGATTAATTTGTCAAACTGTACTTCTGCTAACTAACTGCTCTGAATTTGTCTTCTCAAACTTTGCAAGATGCTCAAAACAATTCCTTCTATGATGTGTATTCATCATCATATTCATTGGTAGATTCATCATCATCTTCATTGGTATATTCATTATCTCTCTCATCTCTAACTTCTTTCTTTATTTCTATGGATTCATCTTTCACTACAATTCATGAAAGTACAATCTCTTGAACGTTTTCCTTATTTACTTGTCCTTCCTTTATTTTAGTTATATTCCAAACCTTTCTATATCTGACATCTTTGTTTTTCTTTGTAGAATTTTCTTCATCTCGTTGTATTGCCAATCTTGCAATCTCTGGTACCTAGTCTTTGTTCACATGTTCTTCCTATTTTCTTATACATACTTTCTTATATCTGATATCAATATTCTTTTTCATGGAAGTATTGATCATGCTTATACAATCATTGGCTATGTGTCCATAGTTATGACATTTGTAACACTTAATGTTACGTGGGGCCACATATGGACTTCTTTCTTGAAAATTTATTTTATAATCCCTGCAATATGCAACCTTATGTCCAAAATTAGTACAATAAAAATAATGACCATAAAAGAAATTTGCATACCTGGGAGTGAATGATCTTCTTTGTGGTGTAGTCCTTCTTAATTTCTACCTTAATTGATCATGATCATGATTGAAGCTTATTTGTGGCTTGAAAATGGATGGTCTTCTTGAAGATGTATCTTCAATAGTTTTCTTAGATTTTGGTTGACCATGATTCCTTCCTTTGAGTACTTCTGCATAACTCTTTCTATTTTCTTCATTCTCCTTCTCTAGCAACCTAGAGTGCTTATCTTCATTCTCTATAACGGATGTGGATGTTTTTATCTCTTCAACGTTCTTGTTGAGCTTGTCGATTTTACTTCTCAATGTGACAACTTCTTCTTCAAGCTTCTCAACCTCTTCTTCTTTCTTCATTATCCGAGACTTCATGACTTCTTCTATTATTTTCTCTTCTTCAAGCTGAATTTTTAATGTGATTGTTTCTTCTTCAAGTCCTTTCTCTTCTTGACCAAACTATGCCTCAAGCTAGTTTAGATCGTCATTTCTTTCCTTAAATAGATATGTCAAATTATTCTCTCTCATTTATGCTTATTCCTTCTGTGCTGCTATGTTGTCTTCCAAATACTACTTTTGATATTCAATATTTTCTTCGATCTTTCTGGCTTCTTCTATCTGATTTCTTAAGTTCTCAATGATCTGTTGGGCTTATTAAAAAATGTGAACACTTTCCTTTTGTTTCATCAATTCTTTCTTGAGTGACTTGTTTTCTTATCTTAGTTCATCTAAAGCACTAATCAATTCTGCTTCATAATTGTCTTCCTTTTCAATTAGTTTTTCTGTCTCATTTCCTTCATGGAATTCTATTTCAAGATGTCCACGTTTTTCATAATTAAATAAAAACAACATACAGCTGGTGATTATGTACTCTTCATCGTCTGAATTTGTTTGACATGGTTAACATAATTCTTCTTAATCTATATCTGCATCTTCTTTGGCATTTTTTGAATCTGCAATGGGTGAAGTATGTCATGTAACTTATCCTAAATTTCTTTGGCTGATGAACATTTACCCACCTTTTCACTTACTGGATTAGGTAATCCTTCCCAGATGAAATCCATTGCTATTTTGTTATTATTCTTCAATTCCTTCTTGACTACAATCTTTTCCCTTTTTGAACTATCATATCCTGTAACAACGGATAGCCAAATAAAATTCCCATGTTCCTATAAAAATACTTCTGTCCTTCTGCTCCACATCTCATACTTTAAACCATTCTGACCATTAAACATGGGTACTCCATTCTTAGAATAATCCATGATCTCCTTGCAATGGTTAAACTGTTTCCTAAAGGAACCGGCTCTGATACCAATTGTTGGATTACTGATATGGGTGGTGAATCAATGATAGAGAAATTTAATCATTTTTCACCTTAAAATTCAAGTGTTATATCAATGTAACATTATCATCCAATAGTTGCAGAGTAAATAAACAATGAACACATGAGCAATCACACAAATACACAATACACCAGTGTTTTACATGGAAACCCAAAGTGGGAGAAAAACACATAATGCTTTTTCTTATATGTATTTAAGATTACATTCATTGGAATCACCAACTTCCCTTGTTTTCCAGCTACAACTGGAAGGAGGCTCCAACCCCCTAGTTTCTCCAGCTACAACCTGAGGGAAGCTCCAACTCCCCAATTCTATGGCTACAACCAAAAGAAGGCTACAACCCCCTATGTTCTCCAGCTACAACCACATGTCCTTGCCCCATCCAACCACCCTGATGTAGAAGTAGAATGATGGAACCATTGTCACACTATCACTGTGAGATATATTGTTGTAAAATTGTACCAATCAACCTGCACCAAACAACCTGTACCAATAACCTGAACCATGCATCAACCTGTACCTCAACCTATAATCAACCTGTACCACAAAAAAGTGCATCAACCATGCACTAACCTGTACCAAACAACCTATAATAAACATGTACCATAAACAAGTGCATCAACCATGCACCAAACCTGTACAAATAACATGTCACAACAACCTGTCCAAACAACCTATCACAACAACCTGTCAATATTATCAACCAAATCAGATCTACTCCCCAATATCAATCACCAAGACACCTCTCAAATATGTGCATCAACCAAACATAACACAACAACTCATAATCATCACCAATATCAATATGTGCTTCTAATAATATATCAATACAAGTATGCGACATCATCCATAAACCATGTGTCAACAATACTATTAACAAGTGCCTCCAACCAGTACCAAGTATGTACCAATCATGTATCAACTACTCATCAACTATGACTCATCAAGATGTACCAACATCATCAACTATACACCTCATGTATGTGCCAACTCATCAACTACTTGTCTCAACCATGTACTCAACATGTACCTCAACC
>JASDQU010012122.1:209773-232786 GCA_032191745.1 Picea mariana | reverse complement strand
GGTTTCCACGTAAAACACTGGTGTACTGTGTATATGTGTGATTGTTTATTTCTTACTGCTCATTATTGGATAATAATTCTACATTGATATAACATTTGAAGAGAAAGGATTATAATTATGCTATTACTGATTCACCCCCCCTCTCAGTAATCCAACAATTATGATGACCTAGAAGCTGAAAGATTTACCATAGATACCTTGATAATTCCTATAAATAAGCTACGATTTTCATAGTCTGAATCATCCTAGAAAATTTTTTATATCAAAAATGCTAGGATGACTTTCTTGGAGAAGGAAAAACCCTAGAATAAATGAGCTCTGATACAAAATTTTATGATCCAATGCCTTAAAAATGATAATAAATCAAGAAATTATAGTCCACTTCGAGGGGGAACCCTCCTTTACAATATATCCACTTCAAAACACAATATTAGTTGAGATAAGATGATCCCAATACTATATCTTCTTAATATATATATATAGGAGACAAAGGGTTACAATTATGATGAAAGGGTGCAATGAAGGGTTTGTTGGCCCTTGGTTATGGAAGAAAGTGAATATTACAGAAGAAAAGGTGAAACATGAACTATGTGAAAGGAAGGTTGACTGCGATCAGGTCGAAGTGGTTAAAGAAGAAGAAAAGATGGAGCGAAGTCCGAGAAAGAAAGTTGTTGGATGAGGAGATCGAGGAAGATAGATCATCAAGGAAGATGGATCGTGGACAACTCAGCAAGTAGAAAAAGCCACCGATATATGCTTTGGAGAACCTCATGGGAAGGAAGGAAAGACAGGCTGGCAAAGCCCTGAAAAAGTGGGTCAAGTTGACCTAGGGTTTTAGACACCTAGGGTTTTGGTATCTAGGGTTTTGACACCTAAGCTTCGGCCTAAGGCTGGCGGTGAGATATTGTGATATATAAATAAAGGTCAAGAGGACCTAATATGGGGTTGGGTATTTGATGATGAGTGATTGTTGTTATTACTGAGAGAGAAGGATTGTGTGGAGAGAGAAGTCTGTGTTGTACAATCTTCAGCTTGGTGCGAAGATCAACCCTGCAGTTGGGTGCACAGGGAAGGGAGATAGAGAAAACAGAGAAGGAGAGAGATCTGCAAACTAAGAGCACATATAGAACTATAAGATTTCACCTAATATATTATAAATCACAGTTCTATGGACATAGCCCTAGGGAGAGGATGAACCATGTATATCCTGTTGTTGTGTGTGGTTGATGTTATGTTCTTTACTCTATTACTCCGATGATGCATTAGTATGTTAGATCTGATATATAACTGTGCGAAGTAGGTTTATGCTTGGAAAGAATAATATGATCTCCATGTGTAATTGCCTTGATTCCAATTGCATTTCCTCTGGTTGTAGACACCAGTGTCCTGCAACCCCCTATTTCTACTTTAGGTGAGACTTCATCTGCTTCGAAGGTGTTTCCGAAAGGGCCAGTAGTTAGGGCTTGCTGGTGTGCCATTAGAATTGAACCCTGGTTCTGTCCCTGTGCCAACAAATGGTTCCATTTTTGGGACTAGGATCTTCTTGAGGGAATTTCAAGGTGGTTTCCATCGAAGAAAAAGATTTAGAAGTGGATAGAAGAACAAGAAAAGGACTTCACAGAAGCTCGGAATAAGAACCCTAATATTAGCACAAAAGACTAGTTGAGAAGGTATATATTTACTAATATACACAAGATTTTCTTTCGAGGAATTCATAAGGAGCTATACAAGTGGTTGGCTAGATTAGCAGTGGACACCCAGTTTGAGATCAGATCTAGACTGCCTGTGGTTTAGATGTCGATGCTGATCAAGAAGGTCAAAAGAGTTGATATAACCAAGCAGAGAGATATTTCTTTAGAGGACCTAGAGAAAACTTTTTACACTTCTTGAAGTTGAAGATCAAGATGCTATTGCATGAGAAGAACATATTGAAGTTAAAGTAGTGGGTCAGACAGAAAAATCTAATGTTCAAGAATTCAGATAGCGACAATGACACATATATTAGACACATGCATAGTGGGAGGAACTTCATATAATTTCCTCTAGTGAACTTGTTCGAGCAGGGTCATGAACCAACACAAGAATAAGGGTTCTACAGTGGAGAAGAAGAAGAGTGGTTGAATGAGGAACATTCAGAGTCCTCTAAGGAAGAAGAAGAGAAGAATGAAAAACCTCACTGAGAAGAGTCAGAAACTTCAAGGACTGCATAGGCTATTTAAGTAAGTGCTATTACACCCCCTTTTGTTTTAACAACATTATGTAACTAGAGTAACCTAAATTATTAGAACACTCAGAGAACTGGTACAAGTGGTTCAATGCATACTCAGTCAGGAACCTCAAGAAGATCTATGGCAGATGAGATGAGGTTACCCACCTTTAGAGGATATGGATTTGAAGATCCTGACCAACACTGGTTTATATGTGAAGTTGTATGGAGTATTAAGAATGTCACCGACGAAGCTGTTAAATGAGCTTAGTTTAGTACTACCCTGAGAGATTGCACACTAAGTTGGTACATGAAGTTCATCCAAGGAGTTTTCCAACCGAAACCGTTGAACAAGATTAAGACTGTGTTGATTGTTGAATTCAAGAAACCCAAGTCGAAATCATAGTGTATCACAGATTTGAAAGAAATCAAGAAGAAAGTAGCTGAACCTGTTTGGGAGTTTGATCAGAGGTTTAAGACCTTTACAGGTCATTTGATTTTTCATATCCCAGATGAGTAGAACAAAGAATGGTTCAGTGCTTCCCTCCTACCAAACATCAGAGTCCCTCTGATGCAACAAAAGATTGCTTCGTAGGCTGAGGCATTGGAGATCACCATGAAACTTGAATCGACTCCTATGGCAGAATCCAACTAAGGTATGCATCAAATATTGAGCCGACTAACTAGATTATCACTGCAGGTCGAAGATATATAAAAATATAAAGGAAAATATAAGAGAGAAGACATCTGGTGCATTAGATGAAAATAAGAAGGCTATGACAAGGAGCACTGTCCCCTGTTTCATGAATATTTGTCTTCTAAAGAATCGATCCCTTTGAATCAAGTTACTCTACCTTAGTGCAAGGTATGTAGAAATAGACATCACCTTGAAGAATGCTATTACATGCAAAAGTATGTTCAGACACCTATGAACCTCTACTGCACATTCTATAAATCTGTGGGTCATGATGAGAAGGACTGTAGATCTTATGACCTCTTACATGAAATATCAAGGGATATCTACAAAATTCAAGGCAAAGTACAACAAGAAGGGAACACTACAAAGTATAATTCCCCTGGAAGAGGAAACTTCAACCCTCGTGGTGGATTCATAGGAAGAGGATGAGGAGGAGGCATGGGTCGAGGTAGAGGTGAGATTATTTGTTATAACTATGCACAACAAGGTCATTTGGCAAGGGACTGTCAAAACCCTTGTACCACTTGCAGTTACTGCAACTCATTGGAACATGTCATAGAATATTGTTTGGCGATGTTAGCCAAACTTCAGGAAAGATGAGGAGGAAACAAACAAGTACAAATAATCACAACAGAACCTTGTGGAGAAGATCCCGAAGTCGTTGCTATCACTAGAGGAGGTGTTTCTATAGGATAAGACAGGGTGACTCCAGGGAAGACTACAGAACAATCGAGAGTTAGAAAAGCTTCAGAGAAGACACAAGAGTTTGATCCAAAAAGAGAGAAGAACACATTTGAAGAGGCAAGAAAAGAGTTTAGAAGAGACCAAGCTTCTTCATCAAAGGCACAACCAGAAGTGAGAGAATGTGGAATGCCCCTGACCTTTGATTAGTCTACTTCACCTGGAGAAGGAAAAAAGGTAAGAAGACTCATGGAATTATTATGCACTTGCATTAATTTGATAAAGGATGAGAGCATTGTACAAGAGCTACAAAAATTGATTAGACAGTATGAACTAGGAAAGGTAGATCCTCTACTGAATAAAGCAGTACTTCAACTATCCAAAAAGAGAAGGAAAAATAAGGAACTAAACGTTAACACTCAGATAGGAGAATATGATATAGATTATGTGTTCCTCGACTTAGGATCGGAGGTCAAAGTTATGATGAAGGAGACCTGGGAAAATCAGATGGGAAAACCTAAGTTGATATATTCCCCCATCAGGCTTAGTATGGCCAATCAATAGGCTGTGAGCCCCTTCGGAAGACTGGAACATGTCCCTGTGGACATCGATGGGGTCAAAACATTTGTGGACTTCGAGGTGATTGAGATAGTCAATGATAGTTGTCCTTACCCCATGCTGTTAGGAATTGATTGGGATTTCAACAATTCTACTGTTGTTGACTTGAATAAAAGAAGAATGACGTTTGAAGGTGATGGCATTAGGGTCATCGCACCTTTGCATATCGATGAAGGTACCATATACATAGAGCCCATTAGAGAAGAATACCATGCATATATGTTGGATAATATATACAAACTGACATAAAGACAATAGGATTACATTAATCCTACAATAGGTGGGAATTTAAGCTAGCAAAGTGACAACACATGTTCATCAGAGTTAGAAGAAGCACTGGAGAACTGGCAGAATCAAATGTATGAAGTATCTACATGAAGATGTGCTAGAATGACCAGAGAAGTTCATTGGATCGATACAACAATAAGTAATTTACCCACATTTGATGGTTTAAATCAATTAGAAACTTTCTTACTAGAATTTGAAGAAATTGTACAACTACAACAAAGATTGTTGGAACTGGACAAGGATTTGAAAGCTACTCCAATGAGATGGTGGGGAACACATAAAAAGAACATTGCGAACTGGATACAATGTCGCACTTTGATGACAATATGATTTTCAGATCAATTCGAAGGATGCGAAGCTAGGTACACAGGTCAAAGTTTTCTAAAATACCATGTGCGAGGTTGTGAGGAGGCCTGGAGCTGCATTCCTCAAGAATAGTGTGTTCATAAATTCATCAATACTTTAGACACAACCACTATCAACTGGTACCTTGAAGCAGAACTGCGCCTCACCACTGTAGACTTGCAAGGTATGACTCAGAATTTTGTAGCTACATTTTTATTTAAAAGTCAACACCCTCTGGTAGATCAAGATTTACAGGTTGTAAGACAAAAAGTATTTGAGGAAGAACCTAGTCTCCCTATGGAGCAAGAACAGGATGAATGGATTCCACCTCTTCAGAAATTGCAAGGATGTTACAATATTAATGTCGATGAAGACAATGATCCTATGAATGTGAACATTGAAGAAATGGAAGGATAGAGAGACATAGAAGGAGCAAGAGTCAAACTAAATTTTATTGGACAACCAATCAAAATCAAGAAAGTTAATATTGGGACAGAGCAAGCACCTACGCTTGCTAATGTTGGAGATTACTGGGATGATACCACTATTGATAAGATCACAAAATTGCTATGTGAATATCAAGACTTATTTCCAACCAAGTTCACTGATATGAAGGGCATTAAAGGGCCCATGGGAGAGATGAAGATCCCCTTGAAACAAGATGCAAGGCCAGTTAAACAAAGACCTTATAGATTGAACCTTAAATATAAGGAAAAAGTGAAGATTGAACTAGATAGAATGTTGGAAGTAGGAATCATAGAACCTGTTGAAGAATTAGAATGGATTATCCCTATAGTGGTTCAGGATAAGAAAACAGGAGAGATACAAATCTATGTAGATCTCAGGAAGATGAATGATGTATGTCTATATGATCCATTCCCTACACCATTTACTGACGAAGTGTTAGATAACGTGGGAGGATAGGACATCTACTCCTTCACCGATGGATTCTTAGAATACCATCAGATCAGGATTGCCA
Organism: Picea mariana; assembly: GCA_032191745.1. Classification (NCBI taxonomy): domain Eukaryota; kingdom Viridiplantae; phylum Streptophyta; class Pinopsida; order Pinales; family Pinaceae; genus Picea; species Picea mariana. The sequence continues at coordinate 226,972 of JASDQU010012122.1, read as the reverse complement.
AGGAAGATCACTATAAGACCACGTTTGCAATAGAGTGGGGTTCCTACCAATACATAGTGATGCCTTTTGGATTGAACAATGCACTAGCCATATTTTCTAGGGTGGTGGTTGAAGCATTCAAGGAGTTTTTACATAAATTTCTAGAATCATATTTTGATGATTGAATTGTTTTTAGCTTATTGAAAAACCATATTGAATGCTTAAGACTAATGTTGGATAAGTGCAGGCAATGTCAGATTTCCCTGAACCTGAAGAAATGCATCTTCTTTTCTCCCTTTGGAATGTTGTTGGGCCATATTGTGTGTAAGCAGAGATTATTGGTAGATCCATTTAAGATTTCCATTATTTTTTATTTACGCCCTCCTACTTTATTCAAACAGTTTCACACTACGCTGGGACATACTAGATACTACAGGAAGTTCATTAAGGGCTATGCATAGATTAAAACACCTATGAAGAAGCTTCTGAAAAAATATTTTCAGTTTTAATGGACAGAAGAAAGTCAGCAGAGTTTTGACTCACTAAAACAAAAAATGGTTACTACGCCTATTCTGGTTTTCCCAGATTGGAGCAATGAATTTCATGTACATGTTGATGCATCTTCTATTTCATTAGGAGAAGTGTTAGCACAACTAGGAGCAGGAGATATTGACCACCCGTTATTCTTTGCTAGCAGGAATCTCTCAACAATTGAGATAAATTACACCACCACCGAGAGAGAAGGTTTAGCCATGGTGTATGTGCTATGGAAGTTTCATCACTACTTGTCAGGAGGACACTTTAATATGTTCATTGATCACTCTGCGCTGAAATACCTAGTCAACAAGCTAGTGTTGAGGGGAAGGATATGTAGATGGCATCTATTATTTTAGGAATATGATTTTGAAATTGTGGTAAAGCCAGGAAGGATGAACAAGGGACCTAACCACTTGTCTAGGTTGGAACATGGATATGAACCTACTAGTTTGGAGGATACACTACTAGATGCATAGTTACTAGCCATTAGAAAGGTTGATGATCACTTCATCGAGATATTTCAGTTCCTATCAATAGGAATAACACCTCGCGAGTACACAATCACTCAGAAGAAACAATTGGCAGTGTGCGCTGCATATTTTTCACTTATAGATGGACAACTATATAATATGGGACCTGATGAGATCCTCAGAATATGTGTTATGGAGGAAGAATGACCACTGATTTTAGTAGAATATCATGAAGGCATCTCATTAGAACACTATGTAGTAAAAACAACATCGTAGAAGGTTCTTAGAGCTGGCCTCTGGTGGCCCACTTTATAGAGAGATGCTAAATAATACTACAGAGCCTGTGATGTATGCCAATGAGTTGGGAAACCTTTAAGAAGAGATGATATGCCTTTAGAACCCTATCTAACCTTACAATCATTTGAGAAATGGGCCATTGACTTCGTGGTACCTATAAACCCACCAGGGAAGTGCACGGGATCCAAATACATCATCACTACGACAAAGTATTTGACCAGATGGGCATAAGCAAGAGCAGTTAAGGAATGCAGTGCAACTACAGCTGTACATTTCATATTTTATTATATCATAACCAGTTTTGGATGCCCAAATATCCTCATGAGTGATCAAGGTACACATTTTATTAATAAGACTATTGAAGCCTTGAATCAGGAATTTGAAGTTCACCACCAGAAGAGCACTCCTTACCACCCACAAGCGAACGAGACAGTCAAATCTTTCAACAAGATCTTGGAGATAGCGCTGACAAATATTTGTAGTGTAAACAAAGATGACTTGGATTTAAAAGTACCAACAGTATTATGGGCCTATATAACTACTTGTAAGAAGCTAACAATGCAAACCCTCGTTAAGTTGGTCTATGGCCTAGAAGTTGTTGTACCCATGGTTCCTAGCTTAAGAATTGTAGACTTTATAGATATGGATGACACTGGCGCTATTCAAGAGAGGCTTGCACAATTGGTCGAACTAGAAGAAGACATATTTATTGCAGGATTCCATCAATAAGTTCAGAAGGAACGAGAAAAGGCCTACCATGACAGACATATCAAGAAGAAAACATTTAAGCAAGGAGATCTGGTATTGGTATATGACAACAATTTCATGAAGCATCCATGGAAGCTCAGAAAACATTGGATGGGGCCATATGAGGTTGCCTATGTTACAGAAGGAGGAGCTGCGCAACTAAATACTTTGAATGGGGAGTGGAAGAAAGGTTTGTTGAATGGGATTCGATTGAAATTGTACTATGAAAAATATCTACCTCGCAGCTCTTGGTAAACACAAAAGGAGAAGGGTCTAGGTACCAAGTGCAGTTGAGACTAGGTACCAGACACAAGAAAGACAGTATGTACATAGGGAGGAGGAACAAAGAATAAAGCATAGGCTGCATTTCACAGTCTAAAGTAGATATTCAATAGAAGATTCAGATCAGAGTGCCTCAGGACAAGTCACGGGTGAGTGTTGGGGGCCTGTTGGCCCTTGGTTATGGAAGAAAGTGAATATTATAGAAGAAAATGTGAAACATGAACTGCATGAAAGGAAGGTTGACTGAGATCAGGTCGAAGTGGTTAAAGAATAAAAAAAGATGGAGTGAAGTTCGAGAAAGAAAGTCGTTGGACAAGGAGATCGAGGAAGATAGATCAACAAGGAAGATGGATCGTGGAAAACTCAACAAGTGGAAAAATCCCCTTGTAGATGCTTTGGAGAACCTTGTGGGAAGGAAGGAAAGATAGGTTGGCGAAGCCCTGAAAACATGGGTCAATTTGACCTTGGGTTTTAGACACCTAGGGTTTTGGTATCTAGGGTTTTGACACCTAGGATTCGGCCTGAGGCTATCAGTGAGCTATTGTAATGTATAAATAAAGGTCAAGTGGACCTAATATGGAGTCGGGTATGTGATGATGAGTGATTGTTGTTATTACTGAGAGAGAAGGATTGTGTGGAGAGAGAAGTTTGTGTTGTAATATCTTCAGTTGGGTGCGAACATTAACCCTGCAGCTGGTTGTGTAGGGAAGGGAGATAGAGAAAAGAGAAAAGAAGAGAGATCTACAAAATAAGAGCGCAGATAGAACTATAATCTTTCACCTAATATATTATAAATCATAGTTCTATGGACATAGCCCTAGGGAGAGGGTGAACCATGTATATCCTATTGTTGTGTGTGGTTGATGCTGTGTTCTTTACTCTGTTACTCTGATGATGCATTAGTATGTTAGATCTGATATATAACTGTGTGAAGTAGGTTTATGCATGGAAAGAATAATCTGATCTTCATGTGTGATTGTCTTGATTCCACTTGCATTTCCTCTAGTTGTAGACACTTGTGTCCTACAACCCCCTATTGCTACTTCGGGTGAGACTTCATCTTCTTCGCAGGTGTTTCCGAAAGGGATAGTAGTTAGGGCTTGTTGGTGTCCCATTAAAGTTGAACCCTGGGTTTGCCCCTGTGCCAAGAGGGTTCTAGACGACCTACTAGAAATGTAAAAATTCAATATCTGAGGCTTAATAAGGGGTTTTATACATAACATGGGAATTTTTCTAGGGCTTAATACTCTAGATTGTGTAAGGATTTTTCAACACTTGAAAAGTTTTTTTACAAGTGCCTCAATTTTCAGAATTGTTGATCCTAATGAAGACTTTGTTGTGTGCACATATGCATGCAAGGAAGGGTCTGGTGGATTCCTTACTCAAAATGGGAAAGTGGTGTGTTATGAATCAAGGAAATTAAATATCATGAAAGGAACTATGCTACTCATGATTTGGAATTGGAAGCTATAGTGCATTCCTTGAAGATGTGGAGGCACTACCTCATGGGGAAAAGATTTGAGTTGAAGTGGTCTGAAATATTTGTTTGGAAAGCCAATTTAAATGCTAAACAAAGAAGATGGCTATAATTCCTTAGTGAGTATGACTTTGATATCAAGCATATCAAAGGAAAGGATAAAATGGTGGCTGACACACTCAACAGGAGGGTGCATGAGATGCATGCTACAACCATTATCATGTACACATCAAATTTGAGTGACATAATTTTATAGGTTTCCAACTCAAATCAGTGCTATGTGGACATAAGAGGAAAAATAAGACAAGGTAAGTTTCAACATAAATTTGAAGGTTATGAGTTAAAAGAGGATTGCATCCTCATGTATAGGCACACAGTTTATGTTCCAAATGATTAGGATTTGAAAAAACTGTTATTGTCAGAGATGCATAAAGTTCCTTATGTTGGGCACCCAAGCTACCATAAGACAATTGAAGCGGTAAAAAAACAATACTATTGGCCAGACATGAAAAATGAGGTTTCTGATTTTATTGCTAGATGCCTTGAATTTCAAAAGGTCAAGGCTAAGAACAACCATCCCGCTGGTTTGCTACAACCTTTACCCATTTCTAAGTGGAAGTGGGAAGTTGTGACCATGGATTTCATTACTAAGATTCCTAGGACTGCTAAGCAACATGATTCCATTATGGTAGTAGTGGAAAAGTTTACTAAATCTTCCCATTTTATTCTAGTGAAGTCAACGCTCAAGGAAACTAACATTGTTGATATATACATGAGAGAAATTGATAGGATGCATGGTGTACCTAAGACATTTGTGTCTGAAAGAGATCCCAAGTTCACATCAAATGTTTGGAAAGGTATATTCAAAGGATTTGGGACAAATCTGAATTTTAGGAAAACCTATCATCTAGATTCAGATGGGAAAAAATAAAGAGTAAATCAAGTGATAGAAGATATGCTAAGAATGTATGTGATGGAAAAACCGACGCAGTGGGAAAAATATTTACCTTTTGTTGAGTTTTCTTATAATAATGGGTGTCAAGCATCTCTAAATATGAGCCCATTTCAGGAACTTTATGTCATAAAGTGAAACACACCAATGAGTCGGGATAGCCCGATAGACGGTGCAGTGGTTGGGCCATATATGCTGTAGGAAATGGAAGAGAAGATGGTGAAGATAAGTGATCCAGGATGATCCAGGAATGTTCACAAAGGTCCAAAAATATGTGTAACATCCATAGAGGTCCAGAATGGTTCAGTAATTCTCAAAATTCAATCGTCCCAAATTCTCTCAAAAATTTCATCAATGCGTAGATATCGTCGTCAACTTTCCAACAACACAAATGAAAATTCAAACAGATTTCATATGCAAAAGTTATAAGCGTTCAAATTGTTAGTCAAACCTAGAAAAAAGGTCAAAGGGAAAAGTAAAAGAGGTGACATGTGTCACCACTAAAAGGGTGACACATGGCATGTGATTATTGGCAGCTGACTGTGAAGATCCTAGCTCTAGGTTGACAAGTGGTGCACAAGTGGTCCACTCCTATGATGAAAAGTGACAAGGTCAGTCACTAAGAGGTCGCCACATGGTGACCTCACATTGGCCAATATTGGTTAGTGTATGATAAAATTATGGAGTCGATGTGGGTCGAACCCATGACCTCCATATCCTGCCAAGACGTAACCTAGCTCCCACTACCAACCCACCATACTTTAGGTCTTAATTTACATATGGTTGCAATTATATTTTAAATTGTAATAAAGTTCAAATGGGTGGCCAAAGGGTTGAGAGCCTAAGACCTCGACCATTGGATATTGGTTTATATGTATATCATGTAACCAAACTTAATCCATGGGGAGCTTAACATGCGATGAGTTTTAAACCATATTATATGGTTTAATTATATGTTGTATAAATTCAATGAATATTCCAACAAATTAATATATATAGTATATAGTAAAACTATATACTATATATATAATATAAAAATTTAAAAGTAATTCTAACAACTGAATATAACGCATGGAAAATGATGGTCGATGGGGCTTGAACCCCTGACCCGCAAACTATGCTAATGGTCTCAACAATCTCCACTAACCAACTTTATGCTAACTATTAGTTGGTTACAACTACACCCTAATAATAGTTAAGGGGTAACATGAGTTTTGGAGGATAGTTAAGGGCCCGCACCATATTTAATGGGAACACAGACCGAGGTTGGGGAAACTAATTATTTAATGCAAATTTTAGTATCATAATTCATGCCCAAGGGTACCAAAGTTGTGAGGCTACATCGTAAAGCATGCCAAAGGGTACCTTGACAGATTTTTGAGAACTTTATACTCATTTTGCATGATTTTTCACCAGGAATCCAATGATGCAGTCTATTTATACATTTGGGAAACATATAAAAAGGTCATTGTAAAACAAAATTATTTGAGCATTAATAAAATAAGGCCTCTATTGGAAGTGGACCTAGAGAGGTGTCCCAAATTGGGTGAACTATGATTTTCCAATTTATGTATGTGATTACATTATTGTTGTTCATTTCAAGTTCAATTATTTTCAAGTCTTTTTATCACTAAAGTGGAACTAAAAGATAAAATTTTCACATATAATTTGCATACAGTCAAGCGATCATTTTATTTCAAATATCAAGTAGATGATTTTTATGTATTGAAATATTAATAAAAATCTAAGGATTTTTTGGATCAAGTTGGTATCAGATCATGTTTGACAAGTATTTTGGAAGTGATGCTTACAAGAGCCAAAATCAAAATTGGTAAAGGAAAACTTGCAAGTTATAAGTTCGATATTGAAAAGAGATATCGAAGACATAATATGGATTGAAAAAAAGGAGAATAATAAGATCATCCCATGAGTTATGAAGAGATTAGAGCTACGCTTTAATCATTGAAAGAAACAATATATGCGTTAGAATGAAGAATTCAAAATCCTGTAAGCGAAGAATATTCGGTAAAAGGAGAAGGAGGAGGTGAAGGTGGTGGACCTTCATATCCCCCTTCCCCTTCCTCATCATCATCACCAATTTCTTCTGAAGTGAGTAAACATTCCTCTCGTCGAAATAAGTCCTCTAAGAAGTCTGAGCATAATCTTCCATTACTAAAATTGGATGTCAAGTTCAATTTTCCGACCTATGATCGATAATTAAATTTTGAAAAATTGGAAAACTTGATCAAGAAGATAGAGGTATATTGTAGGGTTCAAAATATCATGGTCGAGGCTGTAAAGATACAGTGAGATGCTCTTTGACTAAGTGGAACCACCTTAATATGGTAGGAGAGTAATATGAAAGTTGATCTCGTTCAAAAGGGTGAAGTAATATATTCCTGGGATAAGTTTACTAAGGTTATAAGGAAACAATTCTATCCAATGGCACATACACAAATGACAATGATCAAGTGGAAACATCTAAGACAGGGTAAAGGCCAAAAAATTCATGCATAAACACATCAATTCAAAAAGAAGGCATTATCACTAGGAATTCCACTGTATACTCATGAAACTCTTCTGAAATATCTTGGTGGTATGCACTCATATCTTTGTCATAATATTCTAATGTTTATCCCTACTAACATTGATAAGGTGTCAATACAAGCTACACATCTAGAGGCTAGTAATGCTAAGCATGGAAGTGAATATAAGAAGACATTCAATTTTTTTGGTTTACTCTCTTACTTACTCTTTTATTCTGTCTGAGTTTGTATTGACCCAGGGTTCATGTTTGTTCGGGTTTCCAACAAAGCTTCTAAAACTATTGGCTCTCCAGGTAGACTAGAAGGAAACACAACACATAAAATGCACTGCACAGTCTCACCCGAGATAGATTTAATGGGTGGTTTTAAGACTCGAGTGTTTACAACTTAGGATTGAGTGCGAGATATGAGAACTGAATATTGAACCATTATTATAACTAGTAAACACAATGTATTGTTATTGACAAATAAGAAGAAAATATAACTCATTCATTAAGCATAGCAATAACAATTGAATACAATAAATATATGCATGCATTCATCACATAATACAAATGTTACCATGGTTCACCCCCTCCTGGGATACGTCCACAAATATTTGTCTCTCAGCTCTTTTATTGTAGTATTTTTGCATCTACAGCATCGTGCGCCTTACAATCCTTCACAGTTGGATAAGATCTATATGAGGTGGAATAGATCACACCAAGCTCCCCAGCCTGCGATATAACCCTCAAGATATACCCTTCTTCATCCTGTCTAGCTCAAAAATAGATCATACAACAAAATATCACCTAGTGGTTCACTACAACAGTTCTTTCTACAATAACTTATCTCTATCGTAATCCGAATCTTACAAAAACAACCCTAAAACAACCATATGATACCTAAGTATCTATATTTATATGTTTTCTAGCTCTTCAACCTTCATAATGCATTACCAAAACCCTAACCCTACCGTCATTAGGTATTCCTTGCATGCGTGTGTGTTGTACTTCCTTCCAGCTGTCGCTTTCCTTGTGCATGCTTTCTTTCCCCAAAATCATCTTCCTTCCCATTTTGGCCTACCTTTTCTTTCTTTCCATTTTTTCTTGCTTCCAACATCCCCCCAACAATGACACGTGGCTCTTCCCGAGACACCTAACCTTTGTGTGCTTCCTTGATCTCCTTGGTGATCACCTGGAACTTTTCCTTGAGCTATGTTGCTTGTGTATGCGCCTACACAGTCTTCTCCTTGAGTGTGTCCACTATCTGGACTGCAACTTCGTCATTGACCAATTCTGCACACTCTGCCTAAGTCTGTGCTATCTGTGTCTTGGATTCCTTTGCTTGTGCTAGGACTTCTGCTACCCACTCTTGCAACGATTCCATTTGAGCCTGTCGCTCTTGTTTCTGTGTTTGCACAGTGGTGAGTTCTGCCTACAGTTTCTTCATGTCTTGCGCCCCTTTGATATGCTCTGTGATATCCATTGTCGTCTGCCTCTGCTTGAGGTATTGGATCTCTTCTTTGATCGTTTATTCTTCCTTGTCCCACCTTTGGACCTGTTGATCCTCCTCTAAATTTGTCCAAGCTATGCTACTCGATCAAACAAGTTGGCTACTGTGCGGACCTATTGTTCTATCTCCTGCAATTGTGCTATTGCTTCCTACTTCCTTTGCTCCTTCACTACTGGTGGAGTAGTGGGTGTGAGCTATTCTCAGAGATTCTCGATCTCCTTCTGGTATTGATCAATTTCCTGTGCAATCTGATCAATCTATTCTACTACTTTGATTTTCTCCCCCTGCACAGCCTTTGGAATCTTCTCGTAAGTTCTTTCCACTTTCTGCTCCAATCCTTTCCTTCTCTCCTTTTCCTATTGGGTCTCAAACTTAGCCTTCTCATTTACTATTTCCAACACATCTCGCTTCTCTGTTTCCTGCTACAATTCGACTAAGTTTTTACGTGCACAAGACTATACCCCGTGGTTTACACTAACCTGTAACTTGTGTAGTGCCCTGGATGGCATCCGTGTCAACACTAGTTTGATTTGAGCTAAGTATTTTAGGGGTCCCTACCTCACGATCTCGTCCATACACAACATACAGGGTGTGATGTGGAATATTTCATTTGGCTGCAGTATTGTATGGACTGGATCTCACTCTCCTTCTTCCAATATTTCCTCTATCTGCGGTGTTGATGGCCCTATTCCCCTGCTACTGCCTGCTATTTGTAATTCCTCAATTTGTTTGAGGAGCTACAGCATGCCTATTAGCTCCTCTTGAATCCTATCCCTATGGTGTGCAACATGGTCAAAGTCCTCAGCTAGACAATCCTGGACCATTCGGGCTATCATTTCTCCATTATCGTCTGTGATCGTATACTCTGGAAGTGTTCTTTGTGGATTTGTTTTCTTGCATGATCCTCCTATCTATATAGCTGGCCTCTTATTCTCACCTGGTTCCTATGGGTTGAGACTTGGGGTGGTCCCCTGTGCTACCTCAGACTGCTTCTTTTGTCCTTTGGCCAGCTGCGTATTCTCCTTTTTCCCCTTCTGGGTCCCCATCTTCATTGTGCCTTCTTTTGTCTGTGTTGTTTTTGTCTCACCCATCCTTCATTTCTTGGGAACTTGGACTTCCTAGAGCTGTGTTTCTCCCTTCCCTACCTCTTCTTTTGTTGTTCTTTCCGGCAAGTCATGGGTGAGTACTAGAATCTTCCACTCGTCATCCCATTCGTTAATGACCATGTCGATGTTACCCTCTGTGATACAATAACACATTTTTAGCCACTATTTATTGGGATCCTTCTGCACCTGTATCCACATCACATGTCATGTGGTGTTGGCACAAGGGAAGACCCAAGGTTTATCTCCAAGAGCACACCAACAATCCCTAGCTATTGGCCCTTTCGACAACACCTGCGAGGTAGATGCAGTCTCACCCGAAGCGGCTATGTGGGGGTTGCAGGATAGATATGTATACAACCAGAAGAAAATGTAAAGTGGGTCAAAGTTATTAACACACAACAATATAGTATTCTTTATCTTCCTAGGATCTACTGTGCAAGATATATATATCATATCTAACACAGTATTTCAACAACAGTATACCAATAACAAAGAACAAAACACCAATCAAACATACAACACAAGATATATGTGGTTCACCCTCTCTCTAGGGCTACGTCCATAGAACTATTCTTTATAATGTATTAACATGAAGCATATAGTTCTTATCTGCACTCTTAGCTAGAATATCTTCTTTCTTCTTCTCTCTATCTTTCCCCTCCCTGTGCACCCAGCTACAGGGTTGATCTTCGCACCCAGCTGAAGATCTTACAATACAAAAGTCTCTCGTACTCAACACTTCTCTCTCCCATGGTGTTACTCACTCGATCACACAACAACAATCACAATACTAACAATAGTAACAACAGTGACAAAAACCAATCCCAAGTCCTCTTGACCTCTATTTATACATTACAATCACTCACCAACATCCTTAGGCCAAAACCTAGGTTTCAAAACCCTAGATACCAAAACCCTAGGTGTCTAAAACCTTGGGTCAACTTGACCCGGGTTTTCAAGGCTTCGCTAGCATGTCTTTCCTTCCTTCTTGCGTGATGTTCCAAAGCATCCAACGGTGGATTTTTCCGCTTGCTGAGTTGTCCATGATCCTTCTTCCTTTTCGATCTGTCATCCTCGATCTCCTCATCCAATGAATTTCTTCCTTTTACTTCTCTCCGTCTTTTCTTCTCTTTTGCTCACTTTGACCCAGTAACATTCACTATGTCTTCCTCACAGTTCGTATTCTCCCTTTTCTTCCTCGATATTTTCTTAATTTCATAACCAAGGGCCAACATGCCCCCAACACTCACCTGTGACTCGTACCGAGGCACTTCAAGTCTAACCTTTCTATTTTACTTTGACTTCAGACTACGCAGTGCAGCCTTTGCTTTCTTCTCTATGCCTCCTCTCCTTCCTTCCTTGTGTAGACTGTCTTTTCTGTGTCTGGTACCCAGTTTCAACTGCACCTGGTACCTAGACCCTTTTCCTTATGTTTTAACTTAAAGATGTGACGCAACTGGTTTTCATAGTTCAACTTCAGTCGGCTCCCATTCACTAATCCTACCTTCCATTCTCCCTTCAAAGTCTTCAACTGCATAGCTCCTCCTTCTGTAACATATGCGATCTGATATGGTTTGAGCCAATGCGTTCGGAACTTCCCAGGATGCTTTATGAACTTACTTTCATATATCAGTACTAGATCACCTTGCTTGAATGCCTTCTTCTTGATCAGCCTATCATGATAGGCCTTCTCTCTTTCCTTATGTACCTGCTGATGGAATCCTACAATAAATCTGTCTTCTTCTAGTTTGACCAACTATGCAAGCCTCTATTGAACAATGCCAATGTCATTCATATCTATAAAGGCAACAATTCTTAAGCTTGATACCAATTATTCCATTGGGACAACAACTTCGAGAGATAGGGATGATTTTAGGGGCTAAATTTCGCTCATGGGCTAATTTTCCATGGTTTTTCCAAAAACGAGATTCGCTATTTTAAAAACGATTCTCCCAAATTCTATAGGATAAAATTATTGTACCTTAAAAATCGCCAAAATTTTATAAAAACTCTATAAAATCCTTAGAATTTTGAATGTTTTTACAAAAATATCACCAATCATTTATAGTTGGCATATGAAGGATTAGTAAGATTCGCCAAGGTTTCTACATTTAAAAATAAATTTCCATCCTTAAAATCATCCCTGTTCGAGACCATACACCAACTTGAAAGGGGTCTGCATTGTTAATTTTTTTCAAGTGGTTCTATAGGCCCAAAGTACTACTGGTACTCTTAAATCCTAGTCATCCCTGTTCACACTGCAAATCTTCTTCAGTGTTGTCTCCAAGATCTTGTTGAATGCTTCCACTGTCCCATTTTCTTGTGGATGGTAAGGCATGCTTTTCTGATGGTGGATTGCAAATTCCTCAGTCACGACTTCAACAATCTTATTTATGAAATGTGTGCCTTGATCGCTCATAAGGATCTTTGGGCATCCAAACCTGGTTATGATGTCATCAAATATGAAGTGCACAATTGTAGTTGCACTTTAGTCCTTAACTTCTCTTGCTTCAGCCAATCTGGTCAAGTATTATGTTGTTGTAATTATGTACCTTGCTCCTGTGCACTTTCCTGGTGGGTTATAGGTCCCACGAAGTCAATGGCCCATTTCTCAAATGCTTGTCGGGTCAGCTATGGTGCTAGTGAAATTTCATATCTCTAGATGGTTTCCCATCTCTTTGGCATACATCACAGGCTTTGTAATAGTCTTTAGCATCTCGGTGTAAGGTAGGCCACCAAAGGCTAGCTCTAAGAACCTTCTGCACAATTCCTCTCCCTATGTAGTGTCCTCCTACGATGCCTTTGTGATCTTCCATGAGGATCAATGGTCGCTCTGCCACCATAACACACCTTCTCAATATCTCATCAGGTCCCATCTTATATAGCTATCCAGCTATAAGTGAAAAGTCTGCAACACACACCACTAGTTGTTTCTTCTAAGGAATTGTATACTCACTAGGTGCCATTCTTGTTGACAGGAACTGAACTATTTCTGCAAAGTGGTCATCAATCTTTCTAATGTCCAACAAATGTGTGTTTGATAGTGTATCCTCCAAACTAGTGGGCTCTTCTCCATGTTCCAACCTTGACAAGTGATCAAGACCTTTGTTCATTCTTCCTGGCTTTACTATGATCTCAAAGTCATAATCCTGAAATAGAAAAATCCATCTGCATATTATCCCCCCCAACACTGGCTTGTTAACTAGGTATTTCAGCACAGAGTGATCAGTAAACATTTTAAAGTGTCCTCCCAACAAGTAGTGGTGAAATTTTTGCAATGCATACACTATGGCTAACCCCTCTCTCTCGGTAGTGGTGTAATTGGTCTTAATAGTTGATAGCTTTCTGCTAGAAAAGGCTAACAGATGGTCAATATCTCCTTCCCCAACTTGTGCTAACACTACTCCTAAAGAAATAGAAGACACATCGACATGCACATGAAACTCCTTACTCCAATCTGGAAAAACCAAAATAGGCGCAGTAACCATTTTCTGTTTCAGTGTGTCGAAGCTCTACTGACACTCTTCTGTCCAACTAAACTGATAGTCTTTCTTCAAAAAATTCCCCATGGGTGTTGTAATCTGTGCATATCCTTTAATGAACTTCCTGTAGTATCCAATATGTCCCAGTGTAGTGTGAAGTTGTTTGACTGAAGTAGGAGGGGGTAGATCAACTATAATGGAAATTTTAGATGGATCGACCAAAAATCCCTGCTTGCATACAATATGACCTAACAACACTCCAAATGGTGAGAAGAAGATGCATTTCTTCAGATTCAAGGCAATTTGAAATTGCTTGCATTTGTCCAACATTAGCCTTAGACATTCAATATGATTTTTCAATAAACTAGAAATAGTCCAATCATTAAAATAAGCTTCTAGAAATTTATGCAAAAACTACTTGAATGCTTTGAACACCACCCTGGAAAAGATGGCTAGGGAATTATTCATTCCAAATGGCATCACTGTATACTGATAGGACCCCCATTCTTTTGCAAATTTGGTCTTGTGGCGACCTTCCTTGGAAATCTGGATCTGATGGTATCCCAAGAATCCATCTGTAAAAGAGTATACCTCCTAGCCTCCCACATTATCTAATAGTTCGTTAGTGAATGGTGTAGGGAAGGGGTCATGCAAACAGGCATCATTTAGTTTCCTGAGATCTACACAGATCTTGATCTCTTATGTCTTCTTGTCTTGCACCACCATAGGGCTAATCCATTCTAATTCTTCCACAGGTTCTATAATCTCAACTTCCAGCATTCTATCGAGCTCAATCTTCACTTTCTCCTTATATTTGGGGTTCAGTATGTAGGTTCTCTGTTTGACTAGTCTTGCATATGGTTTCAAAGGGATCCTCATCTCTCCCATAGGCCCTTTAATTCCCTTCATATCAGTGAACTTGGTTGGAAGGAAGTCCTAATATTCATGTAGTAATTTTGTTATATTGTCGATAGTGGCATCATCCCAGTAATGTCCAACATTTGCAAGCTTCAGTGTTTGTTCTGTTCCAATATTGACCTTCCTAATATTGATTGGTTGTTTAATAAATGGTAACTCAACTCCTATTCCTTCCACATCTCTTTGGCCTTTTGTTTCTGCGATGTTCACCTTTCTTTGATCATCATCTTCATCAACATTGATGTTGTAACAACCTTGTAGTTTCTGGAGAGGTGCAGTCCATTCGTCCTCTTCTTGCACCAAAGGGAGGTTAGATGCCTCCTCAAATACATTCTATCTTACAATATTCAATGCTTGATCTACTTAAGGATATTGACTTTCAAATAAGAAGGTGGTTACAAAATTCTGAGTCATACCTTTCCAATATGTAGTGATGAGGCGCAACTCTTCTTGAAGGTACCAGACGATAGGTGTCGTGTCCAACGTGTTAATGAATTTGTGCACCCATTGCTCTTGAGGAATGTTTCTCCGAGCTTCTTTGCAACTTTTCACATGGTCCTTTGGGCAGCTTCGACTTGTGTATCGAACTTCATAGCCTTCTACTTGTGCTGAGAACCACACTATCATCAAGGTATGACATTGTACCCATTCTGTAATGTTGTTTTTGTGTGTCCCCCGCCATCTTGTTGGGGTTTCTTTCAGGGTCTCATCCATTGCCAAAAATATTTGTTGCATTGGTACACTTTCTTCAAATTCTGACAAGAAGGTTTCTAAAGGATTCAAACCATCAAAGGTGGGTAAGTTACTTACTGTTGTGCCGATCCAGCGAACTTCTCTGGTTAATCTAGCACATCTTCGTGTAGATACTTCATACATTTTATTCTGCTAGTTTTCCAGTGATTCTTTTGAGTCTGATGAACATGCACTGTCACTTCACCAACTTACATTTCCATCAGACGTAGGATTAATGTAATCCTGTTGTTTGGCCCTTAATTTTTATATGTTTTCTAGTTCATATGCATAGTCTTCTTCTCTGATGGGATTTGTGTATCGTTGAACTTCATCTAGATCTAAGGGTGCAATGACCCTAAGGCCATATATTTCAAAAGTCATATGTATTTTATTTAAATCAACCATAGTGGAATTTTTGAAAGCCCAATCAATTCCTAATAGCACAAGGTAAGGACATCTATCATAAACTATCTCAATTACCTCAAAATCTACAAACGTTCTTAGTCTGTCGATGTCCACATGGACATGATCCAATCATCCAAAGGGGCTGACAACTTATTGATTATCCATCCTAAGCCTGATAGAGGAATAGATCAACTTCGGTTTTCCCATCAGTGCCCAAGTTTTCTTCATCATGACATTGAACTCCTACCCTAAGTCGATTACCACATAGTCTATATCATATTCTCCTATTTGAGCATTCAAGTGTAATTCCTTATTTATCCTTCTCTTTTTATCTATTTGGTGTACTTCACTATTCAGTAAGGGGTCTATCTTTCCTATCTCATACTGTCTGATTAAATTTTGTAGTTCTTGTACAATGCTCTCATCCTGAATCAACTTAATACAAGTATATAAAAATTCCATGAGCTTGCTTACCTATTTTCCTTCTTTTGGCGAAGCAGACTGACCAAATACCTGAGGAATCCCATATTCTCTTACTTCTGGCTGTGTCTTTGATGAAGAGCCTTGGTCTTCTTTGAACTCTTTTATTTCCTCCTCAAATATATGTATTTCTTTCTTTGCATCAAAATCTTGGGTCTTCTCTGCAGCTTTCCTGATTCCTGAGTCTTTTGTATTCTTTTCTTGGATCATTATGTCTTCTCCTATAGCAACGCCTCCTCTAGTTATAACAATGAATCTAGGGTCTTCTCTTTGAGGTTCAACATATATCAATTGCAATTGAGGGTTCTGCTTAGGCCCTCGTCTCTCCTTAAGCTTAGCTAGCAATGCTGGACATTCTTCAATAAAGTGTTCGAAAGAGTTGCAATAGGTGCAAGTACTGCAAGGGTTTTGAAAGTCCCTTGCAAGGTGTCCTGGATATGTGTAGTTATAACATATGATCTATCCTCAGCCTTGACCCATAACTCCTCCTCATCCTTGACCTTTGAATCCACCGTGAGGATTGAAGTTTCCTCTCCCAGTGGAGTTATACTGTGTAGTGTTTCCTTCTTGATGTACTTCGCCTTGAATTTTTTATATGTCTCTTGACCTTTGATGCATGAGTTCATAAGCCCTACAATATCTATAATCATGCCCCATGGACTTACATAATGTGAAATACAAATTTTTGGGTGTCTGAACATATTTTTTCATGTAATAGCACTCACCAGGGCGATGTCTATTTCGACATACCTCGCACCAGGGTAAGGTGACTTGCTTCAATGGGATTAGAGCTCTAGAGGCCAAGTATTCATTAAATAGGGGGAAATGCTCCTTGTCATGGCATTCTGATCTGCATCTGACACACCCGATGTCTCCTCTTTTATCTTTTCCCATGTATTTTTTCATATCTTCGACCTGCGGAGACAAACTAGTTAGCTGACTCAAGATTTGACTCATACCTGAGCTGGATTCTCCCATAGGGGTGTTGGTCACTATAATTTCTTAATTAATTTTAAACAACTAAGTGAAACATAAATTATCAACCCAGGGAAGTCTTTTATTTCAAAGATAACCACGCACTATATATGCTCAATTCCAAAAGCAACTTAGTGTTGTAGTAACTAATCTTACTTGCTCAAACAAATTGAAGTTCTGTATTAAATCACAGGAAAGTAACTTCCCTATTGCAAACCTTTAAAGATCAAATTAAGAATCCTGGATTACATTAAAAATAATACTTGCAATGGGAAAGAACAACTATTCTGCAATCAGAGAACAGGACCCTTACTCTCAAC
>JASDQU010012122.1:170568-186797 GCA_032191745.1 Picea mariana | reverse complement strand
CTGGTTGTAGACACCAGTGTCCTGCAACCCCCTATTTCTACTTCGGGTGAGACTTCATCTGCTTCGAAGGTGTTTCCGAAAGGGCCAGTAGTTAGGGCTTGCTGGTGTGTCATTAGAATTGAACCCTGGTTCTATCCCCGTGCCAACAAATGGTTCTATTTTTGGGACTAGGATCTTCTTGAGGGAATTTCAAGGTGGTTTCCATCGAAGAAAAAGATTTAGAAGTGGATAGAAGAACAAGAAAAGGACTTCGCAGAAGCTCAGAATAAGAACCCTAATATTAGCACAAAAGACTAGTTGAGAAGGTATATCTTTACTAATATACACAAGATTTTCTTTGGAGGAATTCATAAGGAGCTATACAAGTGGTTGGCTAGATTAGCAGCGGACACCCAGTTTGAGATCAGATCTAGACCGCCTGTGGTTTAGATGTCGATGCTGATCAAGAAGGTCAAAAGAGTTGATATAGCCAAGCAGAGAGATATTTCTTTAGAGGACCTAGAGGAAACTTTTTACACTTCTTGAAGTTGAAGATCAAGATGCTATTGCATGAGAAGAAAATATTGAAGTTAAAGTAGTGGGTCAGACAGAAAAATCTAATGTTCAAGAATTCAGATAGAGACAACGACACATATATTAGACACATGCATAGTGGGAGGAACTTCAGATAATTTCCTCTAGAGAACTTGTTTGAGCAGGGTCATGAACCAACACAAGAAGAAGGGTTCTACAGTGGAGAAGAAGAAGAGTGGTTGAATGAGGAACATTCAGAGTCCTCTAAGGAAGAAGAAGAGAAGAATTAAAAACCTCACCGAGAAGAGTCAGAAACTTCAAGGACTGCATAGGATATTTAAGTAAGTGCTATTACACCCCCTGTTGTTTTAACAACATTATGTAACTAGAGTAACCTAAATTATTAGAACACTCAGAGAACTGGTACAAGTGGTTCAATGCATACTCAGTCAGGAACCTCAGGAAGATCTATGGCAGATGAAATGAGGTTACCCACCTTTAGAGGATATGGATCTGAAGATCCTGACCAACACTGGTTTCTATGTGAAGTTGTATGGAGTATTAAGAATGTCACCGACAAAGCTGTTAAACGAGCTTAGTTTAGTACTACCCTGAGAGATTGCACACTGAGTTGGTACATGAAGTTCATCCAAGGAGTTGTCCAACCGAAACCGTTGAACAAGATTAAGACTATGTTGATTGTTGAATTCAAGAAACCCAAGTCAGAATCATAGTGTATCACAGAGTTGAAAGAAATCAAGCAGAAAGTAGCTGAACCTGTTTGGGAGTTTGATCAGAGGTTTAAGACCTTTACAGGTCATTTGATTTTTCATATCCCAGATGAGTAGAACAAAGAATGGTTCATTTCTTCCCTCCTACCACACATCAGAGTCCCTCTGATGCAACAAAAGATTGCTTTGTAGACTGAGGCATTGGAGATCGCCATGAAACTTGAATCGAATCCTATGGCAGAATCCAACTAAGGTATGCATCAAATATTGAGCCAACTAACTAGATTATCACTGCAGGTCGAAGATATATAAAAATATAAAGGAAAATATAAGAGAGAAGACATCTGGTGCATTAGATGCAAATCAGAAGGCTATGACAAGGAGGACTGTCCCCTGTTTCATGAATATTTGGCTTCTAGAGCATCGATCCCTTTGAATCAAGTTACTCTACCTTGGTGCGAGGTATGTAGAAATAGACATCACCTCGAAGAATGCTATTACATGCAAAAGTATGTTCAGACACCTATGAACCTCTACTACACATTCTATAAATCTGTGGGTCATGATGAGAAGGACTGTAGATCTTATGACCTCTTACATGAAATATCAAGGGATATCTACAAAATTCAAGGCAAAGTACAACAAGAAGGGAACACTACAAAGTATAATTCCCCTGGAAGAGGAAACTTCAACCCTTGTGGTGGATTCATAGGAAGAGGACGAGGAGGAGGCATGGGTCGAGGTAGAGGTGAGCTTATTTGTTATAACTATGCACAACAAGGTCATTTGGCAAGGGACTGTCAAAACCCTTGTACCACTTGCAGTTACTGCAACTCATTGGAACATGTCATAGAATATTGTTCGACGATGTTAGCCAAACTTTAGGAAAGATGAGGAGGAAACAAACAAGTACAAATAATCACAAGAGAACCTTGTGGAGAAGATCCCGAAGTCGTTGTTATCACTAGAGGAGGTGTTTCTATAGGATAAGACAGGCTGACTCCAGGGAAGACTACAGAACAATTGGGAGTTATAAAAGCTTCAGAGAAGACACAAGAGTTTGATCCAAAAAGAGAGAAGCACACATTTGAAGAGGCAAGAAAAGATTTTAGAAGAGACCAAGCTTCTTCATCAAAGGCACAACTAGAAGTGAGAGAATGTGGAATGCCCTTGACCTTTGATTAGTCTACTTCACCTGGAGAAGGAAAAAAGGTAAGAAGACTCATGGAATTCTTATGCACTTGCATTAATTTGATAAAGGATGAGAGCACTGTACAAGAGATACAAAAATTGATTAGACAGTATGAACTAGGAAAGGTAGATCCTCTACTGAATAAAGCAGTACTTCAACTATCCAAAAAGAGAAGGAAAAATAAGGAACTAAATGTTAACACTCAGATAGGAGAATATGATATAGATTATGTGGTCCTCGAATTAGGATCGGAGGTCAAAGTTATGATGAAGCAGACCTGGGATCATCAGATGGGAAAACCTAAGTTGACATATTCCCCCATCAGGCTTAGTATGGCCAATCAATAGGTTGTGAGCCCCTTCGGAAGACTGGAACATGTCCCTGTGGACATCGATGGGGTCAAAACATTTGTGGACTTCGAGGTGATTGAGATAGTCAATGATAGTTGTCCTTACCCCATGCTATTAGGAATTGATTGGGATTTCAACAATTCTACTGTTGTTGACTTGAATAAAAGAAGAATGATGTTTGAAGGTGATGGCATTAGGGTCATCGTACCTTTGCATATCGATGAAGGTCCCATATACATAGAGCCCATCAGAGAAGAATACCATGCATATATGTTGGAGAATATATACAAACTGACATAAAGACAATATGATTACATTAATCCTACAA
Organism: Picea mariana; assembly: GCA_032191745.1. Classification (NCBI taxonomy): domain Eukaryota; kingdom Viridiplantae; phylum Streptophyta; class Pinopsida; order Pinales; family Pinaceae; genus Picea; species Picea mariana. Next base: position 183,683 of record JASDQU010012122.1, on the reverse strand, counting down.
TAGGTGGGAATTTAAGCTGGCAAAGTGACAACACATGTTCATCAGAGTTAGAAGAAGCACTGGAGAACTGGTAGAATCAAATGTATGAAGTATCTTCATGAAGATGTGATAGACTGACCAGAGAAGTTCATTGGATCGACACAACAATAAGTAATTTACCCACATTTGATGGTTTAAATCACTTAGAAACTTTCTTACTAGAATTTGAAGAAATTGTACAAGTACAACAAAGATTGTTGGAACTGGACAAGGATTTGAAAGCTACTCCAATGAGATGGTGGAGAACACATAAAAGGAACATTGCAAACTGGATACAATGTCGCACTTTGATGACAACATGATTTTCAGATCAATTCGAAGGATGCAAAGTTAGGTACATAGGTCAAAGTTTTCTGAAATACCATGTGCGAGGTTGTGAGGAGGCCTGGAGCTGCATTCCTCAAGAATAGTGTGTTCATAAATTCATCAATACTTTAGACACAACCACTATCAACTGGTACCTTGAAGTGGAACTGCACCTCACCACTGTAGACTTGCAAGGTATGACTCAGAATTTTGTAGCTACATTTTTATTTAAAAGTCAACACCCTTTGGTAGATCAAGATTTACAGGTTGTAATACAAAAAGTATTTGAGGAAGAACCTAGTCTCCCTATGGAGCAAGAACAGGATGAATGGATTCCACCTCTTCAGAAATTGCAAGGATGTTACAATTTTAATGTCGATGAAGACAATGATCCTATGAATGTGAACATCGCAGAAATGGAAGGATAGAGAGACATAGAAGGAGAAAGAGTCAAACTAAATTTTATTGGACAACCAATCAAAATCAAGAAAGTTAATATTGGGACAGAGCAAGCACCTAATCTTGCTAATGTTGGAGATTACTGGGATGATACCACTATTGATAAGATCTCAAAATTGCTATGTGAATATAAGGACTTATTTCCAACCAAGTTCACTGATATGAAGGGCATTAAAGGGCCCATGGGAGAGATGAAGATCCCCTTGAAACAAGATGCAAGGCCAGTTAAACAAAGACCTTATAGATTGAACCCTAAATATAAGGAAAAAGTGAAGATTGAACTAGATAGAATGTTGGAAGTAGGAATCATAGAACTTGTTGAAGAATTAGAATGGATTAGCCCTATAGTGGTTCAGGATAAGAAAACAGGAGAGATCCAAATCTATGTAGATCTCAGGAAGATGAATGATGTATGTCTATATGATCCATTCCCTACACGATTTACTGACTAAGTGTTAGATAATGTGGGAGGATAGGACATCTACTCCTTCACCGATGGATTCTCAGAATACCATCAGATCAGGATTGCCAAGGAAGATCACTATAAGACCACGTTTGCAATAGAGTGGGGATCCTACCAATACATAGAGATGCCTTTTGGATTGAACAATGCACTAGCCATATTTTCTAGGGTGGTGGTCGAAGCATTCAAGGAGTTTTTACATAAATTTCTGGAAGCATATTTTGATGATTGAATTGTTTTTAGCTTATTGAAAAACCATATTGAATGCTTAAGACTAATGTTGGATAAGTGCAGGCAATGTCAGATTTCCCTGAACCTGAACAAATGCATCTTCTTTTCTCCCTTTGGAGTGTTGTTGGGCCATATTGTGTGTAAGCAAGGATTATTGGTAGATCCATTTAAGATTTCCATTATTTTTTATTTACGCCCTCCTACTTTATTCAATTAGTTGCACACTACGCTGGGACATACTAGATACTACAGTAAGTTCATTAAGGTCTATGCATAGATTAAAACACCTATGAAGAAGCTTCTGAAAAAATATTTTCAGTTTTAATGGACAGAAGAAAGTCAATAGAGTTTTGACTCACTAAAACAAAAAATGGTTACTGCGCCTATTCTGGTTTTCCCAGATTGGAGCAATGAATTTCATGTACATGTCGATGCATCTTCTATTTCATTAGGAGAAGTGTTAGCACAACTAGGAGTAGGAGATATTGACCACCCATTATCCTTTGCTAGCAGGAATCTCTCAACAACTGAGATAAATTACACCACCACCGAGAGAGAAGGTTTAGCCATGGTGTATGTGCTATAGAAGTTTCATCACTACTTGTCAGAAGGACACTTTAATATGTTCACTGATCACTCTGCACTGAAATACCTAGTCAACAAGCTAGTGTTGAGGGGAAGGATATGTAGATGGCATCTGTTATTTTAGGAATATGATTTTGAAATTGTGGTAAAGCCAGAAAGGATGAACAAGGGACCTAACCACTTGTCTAGGTTGGAACATGGATATGAACCTACTAGTTTGGAGGATACACTACTGGATGCATAGTTACTAGCCATTAGAAAGGTTGATGATCACTTCACTGAGATATTTCAGTTCCTATCAATAGGAATAACACCTCGCGAGTACACAATCACTCAGAAGAAACAATTGGTAGTGTGCGCTGCAGATTTTTCACTTATAGCTGGACAACTATATAAGATGGGACCTGATGAGATCCTCAGAATATGTGTTATGGAGGAAGAACGACCACTGATTTTAGTAGAATATCATGAAGGCATCGCATTAGAACACTATGTAGGAAAAACAACATCGTAGAAGGTTCTTAGAGCTGGCCTCTGGTGGCCCACTTTATAGAGAGATGCTAAAGAATACTACAGAGCCTGTGATGTATGCCAATGAGTTGGGAAACCTTTAAGAAGAGATGAGATGCCTTTAGAACCCCAACTAACCTTACAATCATTTGAGAAATGGGCCATTGACTTCGTGGGACCTATAAACCCACCAGGGAAGTGCACGAGATCCAAATACATCATCACTACGACAAAGTATTTGACCAGATGGGCATAAGCAAGAGCAGTTAAGGAATGCAGTGCAACTACAGCAGCACATTTCATATTTTATTATATCATAACCAGGTTTGGATGCCCAAATATCCTCATGAGTGATCAAGGTACACATTTTATTAATAAGACTATTGAAGCCTTGAATCAGGAATTTGAAGTTCACCACCAGAAGAGCACTCCTTACCACCCACAAGCGAACAAGACAGTCGAAGCTTTCAACAAGATCTTGGAGATAGAGCTGACAAATATTTGTAGTGTAAACAAATATGACTTGGATTTAAAAGTACCAGCAGTATTATGGGCCTATATAACTACTTGTAAGAAGATAACAATGCAAACCCCCGTTAAGTTGGTCTATGGCCTATAAGTTGTTGTACCCATGGTTCCTAGCTTAATAATTGTAGAATTTACAGATATGGATGACACTGGCGCTATTCAAGAGAGGCTAGCACAATTGGTCAAACTAGAAGAAGACATATTTATTGCAGGATTCCATCAGTAAGTTCAAAAGGAACGAGAAAAGGCCTACCATGACAGACATATCAAGAAGAAAGCATTTAAGCAAGGAGATCTGGTATTGGTATATGAAAACAATTTCATGAAGCATCCAGGGAAGCTCAGAAGACATTGGATGGGGCCATATGAGGTTGCCTATGTTACAGAAGGAGGAGCTGCAAAACTGAATACTTTGAATGGGGAGTGGAAGGAAGGTTTGTTGAATGGGATTCGACTGAAATTGTACTATGAAAAATATCTACCTCCCAGCTCTTGGTAAACACAAAAGGAGAAGGGTCTAGGTACCAAGTGCAGTTGAGACTAGGTACCAGACACAAGAAAGATAGTATGTACATAGGGAGGAGGAACAAAGAATAAAGCATAGGCTGCATTGCACAGTCTGAAGTAGATATACAATAGAAGATTCAGATCAGAGTGCCTCAGGACAAGTCATGGGTGAGTGTTGGGGGCCTGTTGGCCCTTGGTTATGGAAGAAAGTGAATATTATAGAAGAAAATGTGAAACGCGAACTGCATGAAAGGAAGGTTGACTGAGATCAGGTCGAAGTGGTTAAAGAATAAAAAAAGATGGAGTGAAGTTCGAGAAATAAATTCGTTGGACAAGGAGATCGAGGAAGACAGATCAACAAGGAAGATGGATCGTGGAAAACTCAACAAGTGGAAAAATCCCCCTGTAGATGCTTTGGAGAACCTTGTGGGAAGGAAGGAAAGACAGGTTGGCGAAGCTCTGAAAACAGGGGTCAAGTTGACCTTGGGTTTTAGACACCTAGGGTTTTGGTATCTAGGGTTTTGACACCTAGGATTCGGCCTGAGGCTATCAGTGAGCTATTGTAATGTATAAATAAAGGTCAAGAGGACCTAATATGGGGTCGGGTATGTGATGATGAGTGATTGTTGTTATTACTGAGAGAGAAGGATTGTGTGGAGAGAGAAGTTTTTGTTTTAATATCTTCAGTTGGGTGCGAAGATTAACCCTACAGCTGGTTGTGTAGGGAAGGGAGATAGAGAAAAGAGAAAAGAAGAGAGATGTACAAAATAAGAGCGCAGATAGAACTGTAATCTTTTACCTAATATATTATAAATCATAGTTCTATGGACATAGCCCTAGGGAGAGGGTGAACCATGTATATCCTGTTGTTGTGTGTGGTTGATGCTGTGTTCTTTACTCTGTTACTCTGATGATGCATTAGTATGTTAGATCTGATATATAACCGTGTGAAGTAGGTTTATGCATGGAAAGAATAATCTGATCTTCATGTGTGATTGTCTTGATTCCACTTGCATTTCCTCTAGTTGTAGACACTTGTGTCCTACAAACCCCTATTGCTACTTTGGGTGATACTTCATCTTCTTCTCAGGTGTTTCCGAAAGGGACAGTAGTTAGGGCTTGTTGGTGTCCCATTAAAGTTGAACCCTGGGTTTGCCCCTGTGCCAAGAGGGTTCTAGCCGACCTACTAGAAATGTAAAAATTCAATATCTGAGGATTAATAAGGGGTTTTATACATAACATGGGGATTTTTCTAGGGCTTAATACTCCAGATTGTGTAAGGATTTTTCAACACTTGAAGAGTTTTTTTACAAGTGCCTCAATTTTCAGAATTGTTGATCCTAATGAAGACTTTGTTGTGTGCACATATGCATGCAAGGAAGGGTCTGGTGGATTCCTTACTCAAAATGGGAAAGTGGTGTGTTATGAATCAAGGAAATTAAAATATCATGAAAGGAACTATGCTACTCATGATTTGGAATTGGAAGCCATAGTGCATTCCTTGAAGATGTGGAGGCACTACCTCATGGGGAAAAGATTTGAGTTGAAGTGGTCTGAAATATTTGTTTGGAAAGCCAATTTAAATGATAAACAAAGAATATGGCTATAATTCCTTAGTGAGTATGAATTTGATATCAAGCATATAAAAGGAAAGGATAAAATGGTGGCTGACACACTCAACAGGAGGGTGCATGAGATGCATGCTACAACCATTATCATGTACACATCAAATTTGAGTGACATCATTTTATAGATTTCCAACTCAAATCAGTGCTATGTGGACATAAGAGGAAAAATAAGACAAGGTAAGTTTCAACATAAATTTGAAGGTTATGAGTTAAAAGAGGATTGCATCCTCATGTACAGGCACACATTTTATGTTCCAAATGATTAGGATTTGAAAAAACTGTTATTTTCAGAGATGCATAAAGTTCCTTATGTTGGGCACCCAAGCTACCATAAGACAATTGAAGCGGTAAAAAAAAAATACTATTGGCCAGACATGAAAAATGAGGTTTCTGATTTTATTGCTAGATGCCTTGAATTTCAAAAGGTCAAGGCTAAGAACAACTATCCAGCTGGTTTGCTACAACCTTTACCCATTTCTAAGTGGAAGTGGGAAGTTGTGACCATGTATTTCATTACTAATATTCCTAGGACTGCTAAGCAACATGATTCCATTATGGTAGTAGTGGAAAAGTTTACTAAATCTTCCCATTTTATTCTAGTGAAGTCAACGCTCAAGGAAACCAACATTGTTGATATATACATGAGAGAAATTGATAGGATGCATGGTGTACCTAAGAGATTTGTGTCTGAAAGAGATCCCAAGTTCACATCAAATGTTTGGAAAGGGATATTCAAAGGATTTGGGACAAATCTGAATTTTAGGAAAACCTATTATCTAGATTCAGATGGGAAAAAATAAAGAGTAAATCAAGTGATAGAAGATATGCTAAGAATGTATGTGATGGAAAAACCGACGCAGTGGGAAAAATATTTACCTTTTGTTGAGTTTTCTTATAATAATGGGTGTCAAGCATCTCTAATTATGAGCCCATTTCAGGCACTTTATGTCATAAAGTGAAACACACCAATGAGTCAAGATAGCCTGATAGACGGTGCAGTGGTTGGGCCATATATGCTGTAGGAAATGGAAGAGAAGATGGTGAAGATAAGTGATCCAGGATGATCCAGGTTCACAAAGGTCCAAAAATATGTGTAACATCCATAGAGGTGCAGAATGGTTCAGTAATGCTCAAAATTCAATCGTCCCAAATTCTCTCAAAAATTTCATCAATGCGTAGATATCGTCGTCAACTTTCCAACAACACAAATGAAAATTCAAACAGATTTCATATGCAAAAGTTATAAGCGTTCAAATTGTCAGTCAAACCTAGAAAAAAGGTAAAAGGTAAAAGTAAAAGAGGTGACATGTGTCACCACTACAAGGGTGACACATGGCATGTGATTATTGGCAACTGACTGTGAAGATCCTAGCTCTAGGTTGAAAAATTATAGGTTGACAAGTGGTGCACAAGTGGGCCACTCCTATGATGACAAGTGACAAGGTCAGTCACTAAGAGGTCGCCACGTGGTGACCTCACATTAGCCAATATTGGTTAGTGTATGTTAAAATTATGGAGTCGATGTGGGTCAAACCCATGACCTCCATATCCTCCCAAGACGTAACCTAGCTCCCACTACCAACCCACCATACTTTAGGTCTTAATTTACATATGGTTGCAATTATATTTTAAATTGTAATAAAGTTCAAATGGGTGGCCAAAGGGTTGAGAGCCTAAGACCTCGACCATTGGATCTTGGTTTATATGTATATCATGTAACCAAACTTAATCCATGGGGAGCTTAACATGCGACGAGTTTTAAACCATATTATATGGTTTTATTATATGTTGTATAAATTCAATGAATATTCCAACAAATTAATATATATAGTATATAGTAAAACTATATACTATATATATAATATAAAACTTTAAAAATAATTCTAACAACTGAATATAACGCATGGAAAATGATGGTCGATGGGGCTTGAAACCCTGACCCACAAACTATGCTAATGGTCTCAACAATCTCCACTAACCAACTTTCTACTAACTATTAGTTGGTTACAACTACACCCTAATAATAGTTAAGGGGTAACATGAGTTTTGGAGGATAGTTAAGGGCCCGCACCATATTTAATGGGAACACAGACCGAGGTTGGGGAAACTAATTATTTAATACAAATTTTAGTATCATAATTCATGCCCAAGGGTACCAAAGTTGTGAGGCTACATCGTAAAGCATGCCAAAGGGCACCTTGACAGATTTTTGAGAACTTTATACTCATTTTGCATGATTTTTCACCAGGAATCCAATGATGCAGTCTATTTATACATTTGGGAAACATATAAAAAGGTCATTGTAAAACAAAATTATTTGAGCATTAATAAAATAAGGCCTCTATTGGAAGTGGACCTAGAGAGGTGTCCCAAATTGGGTGAACTATGATTTTCCAATTTATGTATGTGATTACATTATTGTTGTTCATTTCAAGTTCAATTATTTTCAAGTCTTTTTATCAATAAAGTGGAACTAAAAGATAAAATTTTGACATATAATTTGCATACAGTCAAGAAATCATTTTATTTCAAAGATCAAGTAGATGATTTTTATGTATTTAAATATTAATAAAAATCTAAGGATTTTTTGGATCAAGTTGGTATCAGATCATGTTTGACAAGTATTTTGGAAGTGATGCTTACAAGAGCCAAAATCAAAATTGGTAAAGGAAAACTTGCAAGTTATAAGTTCGATATTGGAAAGAGATATCGAAGACATAAGATGGATTTAAAAAAAGGAGAATAATAAGATCATCCCATGAGTTATGAAGAGATTAGAGCTACGCTTTAATCATTGAAAGAAACAATATATGCATTAGAATGAAGAATTCAAAATAAGCGAAGAATATTCGGTAAAAGGAGAAGGAGGAGGTGAAGGTGGTGGTCCTTCATATCACCCTTCCCCTTCCTCATCATCATCACCAATTTCTTCTGAAGTGTGTAAACATTCCTCTCGTCGAAATAAGTCCTCTAAGAAGTCTGAGCATAATCTTCCATTACTAAAATTGGATGTCGAGTTCAATTTGCCGACCTATGATCGATAATTAAATTTTGAAAAATTGGAAAACTTGATAAGGAAGATAGAGGTATATTGTAGGGTTAAAAATATCATGGTCGAGACTGTAAAGATATAGTGAGATGCTCTTTGACTAAGTGGAACCACCTTAATATGGTAGGAGAGTAATATGAAAGTTGATCTCATTCAAAAGGGTAAAGTAATATATTCCTGGGATAAGTTTACTAAGGTTATAAGGAAACAATTCTATCCAATGGCACATACACAAATGACAATGATCAAGTGGCAACATCTAAGATAGGGTAAAGGCCAAAAAATTCATGCATAAACACATCAATTCAAAAAAAGGCATTATCACTAGGAATTCCACTGTATACTCATGAAACTCTTCTGAAATATCTTGGTGGTATGCACTCATATCTTTGTCATAATATTCTAATATTTATCCCTACTAACATTGATAAGTTGTCAATACAAGCTACACATCTAGAGTCTAGTAATGCTAAGCATGAAAGTGAATATAAGAAGACATTCAAGTTTTTTGGTTTACTCTCTTAATTACTCTTTTATTCTGTCTGAGTTTGTATTGACCCAGGGTTCATGTTTGTTCGGGTTTCCAACAAAGCTTCTAAAACTATTGGCTCTCTAGGTAGACTAGAAGGAAACACAACACATAGAATGCACTGCACAGTCTCACCCGAGATAGATTTAATGGGTGGTTTTAAGACTCGAGTGTTTACAACTTAGGATTGAGTGCGAGATATGAGAACTGAATATTGAACCATTATTATAACTAGTAAACACAATGTATTGTTATTGACAAATAAGCAGAAAATATAACTCATTCATTAAGCATAGCAATAACAATTGAAGACAATAAATATATGCATGCATTCATCACATAATACAAATGTTACCATGGTTCACCCCCTCCTGGGATACGTCCACAAATATTTGTCTCTCAGCTCTTTTATTGTAGTATTTTTGCATCTACAGCATCGTGCACCTTACAATCCTTCATAGTTGGATAAGATCTATATGAGGTGGAATAGATCACACCAAGCTCCCCAGCCTGCAATATAACCCTCAAGATATACCCTCCTTCATCCTGTCTAGCTCAAAAATAGATCATACAACAAAATATCACCTAGTGGTTCACTACAACAGTTCTTTCTACAATAACTTATCTCTATCGTAATCCGAATCTTACAAAAACAACCCGACAACAACCATATGATACCTAAGTATCTATATTTATATGTTTTCTAGCTCTTCAACCTTCATAATGCATTACCAAAACCCTAACCCTACCATCATTAGGTATTCCTTGCATGCGCATGTGTTGTGCTTCCTTCCAGCTGTCGCTTTCCTTGTGCATGCTTTCTTTCCCCAAAATCATATTCCTTCCCATTTTGGCCTACCTCGTCTTTCTTTCCATTTTGTATTGCTTCCAACAGCCCCCCAACAATGACATGTGGCTCTTCCCGAGACACCTAACCTTTGTGTGCTTCCTCGATCTCCTTGGTGATCACCTGGAACTTTTCCTTGAGCTATGTTGCTTGTGTATGTGCCTGCACAGTCTTCTCCTTGAGTGTGTCCACTATCTGGACTGCAACTTTGTCATTGACCAATTCTGCACACTCTGCCTAAGTCTGTGCTATCTGTGTCTTGGATTCCTCTGCTTGTGCTAGGACTTCTGCTACCCGCTCTTGCAACAGTTCCATTTGAGCCTATCGCTCTTGTTTCTGTGTTTGCACAGTGGTGAGTTCTTCCTACAGTTTCTTCATGTCCTGCGCCCCTTTGATATGCTCTGTGATAGCCATTGTCGTCTGCCTCTGCTTGAGGTATTGGATCTCTTCTTTGATCGTTTATTCTTCCTTGTCCCACCTTTGGACCTGTTGATCCTCCTCTAAATTTGTCCAAGCTATTCTACTCGATCAAACAAGTTGGCTACTGTGCGGACCTATTGTTCTATCTCCTTCAGTTCTGCTATTGCTTCCTACTTCCTTTGCTCCTTCACTACTAGTGGAGTAGTGGGTGTGAGCTATTCGCGGATATTCTCGATCTCCTTCTGGTATTGATCAATTTCCTGTGCAATCCGATCAATCTATTCTACTGCTTTGATTTTCTCCCCCTGCACGGCCTTTGGAATCTTCTCGTAAGTTCTTTCCACTCTCTTCTCCAATCCTTTCCTTCTCTCCTTTTCCTATTGGGTCTCAAACTTATCCTTCTCATAGAATATTTCCAATGCATCCCGCTTCTCCGTTTCCTGCTACAATTCGACTAAGTTTTTACGTGCACAAGACTATACCTCATGGTTTACACTAACCTGTAACTTGTGTAGTGCCCTGGATGGCATCTGTGTCAACACCAGTTTGATTTGAGCTAAGTATTTTAGGGGTCCCTACCTCACGATCTCTTCCATACACAACATACAGGGTGTGATGTGGAATATTTCATTTGGTTGCAGTATTGTATGGACTCGATCTCACTCTCCTTCTTCCAATATTTCCTCTATCTGCGGTGTTGATGGCCCTATTCCCCTGCTACTGCCTGCTATTTGTAATTCCTCAATTTGTTTGAGGAACTGCAACATGCCTATTAGCTCCTCTTGAATCCTATCCCTATGGTGTGCAACATGGTCAAAGTCCTCAGCTAGACAATCCTGGACCATTCGRGCTATCATTTCTCCATTATCGTCTGTGATCGTATACTCTGGAAGTGTTCTTTGTGGATTTGTTTTCTTGCATGATCCTCCTATCTATATATCCGGCCTCTTATTCTCACCTGGTTCCTATGGGTTGGGACTTGGGGCAGTCCCCTGTGCTACCTCAGACTGCTTCTTTTGTCCTTTGGCCAACTGCGTATTCTCCTTTTTCCCCTTCTGGGTCCCCATCTTCGTTGTGCCTTCTTTTGTCTGTGTTGTTTTTGTCTCACCCATCCTTTGTTTCTTGGGAACTTGGACTTCCTGGGGCTATGTTTCTCCCTTCCCTACCTCTTCTTTTGTTGTTCTTTCCGGCAAGTCATGGGTGAGTACTAGAATCTTCCACTCGTCATCCCATTCGTTAATGACCATGTCGATGTTACCCTCTGTGATACAATAACACATTTTTAGCCACTATTTATTGGGATCCTTCTGTGCCTGTATCCACATCGCATGTCATGTGGTGTTGGCACAAGGGAAGACCCAAGGTTTATCTCCAAGAGCACACCAACAATCCCTATCTATTGGCCCTTTCGACAACACCTGCGAGGTAGATGCAGTCTCACCCGAAGCGGCTATGTGGGGGTTGCAGGATAGAGATGTATACAACCAGAAGGAAATGTAAAGTGGGTCAAAGTGATTAACACACAACAATATAGTATTCTTTATCTTCCTAGGATCTACTGTGCAAGATATATATATCATATCTAACACAGTATTTCAACAGCAGTATACCAATAACATAGAACAAAACACCAATCAAACATACAACACAAGATATATGTGGTTCACCCTCTCTCTAGGGCTACGTCCACAGAACTGTTCTTTATAATGTATTAACATGAAGCATATAGTTCTTATCTGCACTCTTAGCTATAATATCTTATTTCTTCTTCTCTCTATCTCTCCCCTCCCTGTGCACCCAACTACAGGGTTGATCTTCATACCCAGCTGAAGATCTTACAATACAAAAGGCTCTCGTACTCAACACTTCTCTCTCCCACGGTGTTACTCACTCGATCACAAAACAACAATCACAATACTAACAATAGTAACAATAGTGACAAAAACCAATCCCAAGTCCTCTTGACCTCTATTTATACATTACAATCACTCACCAACATCCTTAGGCCAAAACCTAGGTTTCAAAACCCTAGATACCAAAACCCTAGGTGTCTAAAACCTTGGGTCAACTTGACCCGGGTTTTCAAGGCTTCGCTAGCCTGTCTTTCCTTCCTTCTTGCGTGATGTTCCAAAGCATCCAACGGTGGATTTTTCTGCTTGCTGAGTTGTCCATGGTCCTTCTTCCTTTTTGATCTGTCATCCTCAATCTCCTCATCCAATGACTTTCTTCCTTTTACTTCTCTCCGTATTTTCTTCTCTTTTGCTCACTTCAACCCAGTAACATTCACTATGTCTTCCTCGCAGTTCATATTCTCCCTTTTCTTCCTCGATATTTGCTTAATTTCATAACCAAGGGCCAACATGCCCCCAACACTCACCTATGACTCGTACCGAGGCACTTCAAGTCTAACCTTTCTATTTTACTTTGACTTCAGACTACGTAGTGCAGCCTTTGCTTTCTGCTCTATGCCTCCTCTCCTTCCTTCCTTGTGTAGACGATATTTTCTATGTCTGGTACCCAGTTTCAATTGCACCTGGTACCTAGACCCTTTTCCTTATGTTTTTACTTAAAGATGTGAGGCAACTGGTTGTCATAGTTCAACTTCAGTTGGCTCCCATCCACTAATCCTACCTTCCATTCTCCCTTCAAAGTCTTCAACTGCATAGCTCCTCCTTCTGTAACATATGCGATCTGATATGGTTTGAGCCAATGCGTTCGAAACTTCCCAGGATGCTTTATGAACTTACTTTCATATATCAGTACTAGATCACCTTGCTTGAATGCCTTCTTCTTGATCTACCTATTATGATAGGCCTTCTCTCTTTCCTTATGTACCTGTTGATGGAATCCTACAATAAATCTGTCTTCTTCTAGTTTGACCAACTATGCAAGCCTCTATTGAACAATGCCAATGTCATTCATATCTATAAAGGCAACAATTCTTAAGCTTGATACCAAGTATTCCATTGGGACAACAACTTTGAGAGATAGGGATGATTTTAGGGGCTAAATTT
>JASDQU010012122.1:124815-140060 GCA_032191745.1 Picea mariana | reverse complement strand
TATTTTATTTGGAGCTGAAGTTCATTAGGAGAAATCCCCCTCGAAGAGGCAAGTGAACAGGAGAGGATTGCTTCCATAATAGGATTCATTGTATGTTGTTTCCCTACCTCAAGGGTTTTCTTATAATAAAAGTGTGGTTTCTTCTATATTTCTCTTTGGATATATTGTGTATTCAGTATTTGTGGTGATTATATTTGTATATCCCCTCATATACTTAACAAGTGGTATCAGATTACTTTCCTTGGCAGGAAGTGCGGGAATTGTTTTTTATTTTTTGCACATTTATTTGTTCGAAAAAAAAGGGCCACGACATTTTAGACGATTTTTTTAGGTTTTGGTGAAAAATTTGCAAAAACAATGGTTGTATATATGAATTCCTCTCATAAAAACACCCAATTAAAAAAAACAAATCATCTAAAACAGAGTCCAGGAAGTCAAGTTATTTGCATTTTAAAATATGCAATTTTCAAGGTTTTTTTAGTGGACGGCTGTGTTATTTTTATGATTTCTGTAGCAGCTAGGGTTGGATATTTTTAAAAAAAATTGTAGATCGTAGTTTCTCACAATTTCACCCAATTTTAAAAAACAAATCGTCCAAATTAGAGCTTTGGAAGTGAAGATATCACTGATTTAAAATCAACTATTGTTTTTTGGGTTCTTTCGTGACAACATAGGGACTGCAAAGTTCGTAACTTTTCATAGGGTGCTCAGATTTCTACCAAATAGATGTCATTGGATAAATCATTTTAAGAGATTTCTTTTGGTATATTTTATATGGTGTTTCCAATGGCTATTCCCTCTCAAACCCTCGAAGAAATTCTACATATCACTGAAGCATTCAATGCCCAATTGTATGACACATTTCATGACCTTGCAGATAGCCTCACATTGCATGACCTTGCAGATGGCCTCAATGATAGTTTTCATAGTATTCAATATTCATTGGATAACATGCAGGAGAGATATCCTATGGTAGAGATCAGAGATGAATATAATCAATAAGTATATGTTTGGTATGATTTTGAGGCAGATTTTGATGATTGGTATATGGATAATTTTCATTTCTAGGATGACAACCACTTTCATTTTTTATTTGATGAATCTAATCCACCTTCTGTAGATAACATAAATGTGAAAAATTGGTAACCAATGATTATTACCAGTGTCCATCGTGCATATTTTGTAGTGTTATTATTCCTTCCATATTCTGCTATGACTCTTTTCCACTACGTGGATGGATATTCTCATTTGGATCCACATGATAGTTTTCAATCTTTGGAGCATCATTTTCAGTTGGTTATTGGGTTCCAAAATATTCTGTGATGATTTCACATGAGCACTTAAACATGGGACCCTAGTTTACAATGGAAGTTGGACTATTTCAGCATTGGCTTTCGTTTCTACATGGGACCATGGTTCTCTAGTCTACTTCAACACTATGGTCCACACTTATCCATGGGACCCTAGTATATGGTTGTACACCCTCATAAAAATCATTGAGGACAACACTTTCATAAGGAGGATGGAATGTTAATTAGCTAGAGAGGTTGTGTAGGCCATTCAATGTAAGGTGGACTAGGTCCACTATATTATTAAATAAGGCCCATTATGGTAGTTAGATATAATAAATCAGTATTTAGATATAATAAATGTAAGAGGACTTATTAGAAGGTTCTGCTTCTAGAAGATTCCTCCTCTAGAATGTTCTTAGGTAATGGTAGAACTATATAAATGGGTTAAATAAATCTAATTAGATATGAAGAGAAGTAGTGTATCTGGAGATGAAGCTCATTAGGAGGAATCCTCCTTGAAGAGGCAAGTGAACAGGATAGAATCCCTTCAATTATAGGATCCATTGTATGGTGTTGCCCTACCTCAAGGGTTTTCTTATATAAAAGTGTGGTTTCTTATATATTTCACTCTGGATCTATTGTGTATTCAATATTTGTAGTGATTATATTTGTAGATTTACTCAGGTACTTAACATTTATAATTATTATCCCTTTTAGTGCTCTCAGTGTATGTTGGTTTGAATATCTGAGTTTATATATTTAACATGAATGACACAGGGTTCAAGTCTACCAGGGTTCCAACAAACCCTCTAAAACTATCGTCCCTCCTGGTAAACCATAAGGAAATGCAACACACAAAGTGCATTGGGAAGTCTCACCTGAGACAATCTTAATGGGTGAATGCAATACTCAAGTGTTTGCAGTCTAGGATTGAGTGGATATCTGAGAAATGTGTGCTCGGGGTTCTATTCAAATTATTAAAGAAATATACTGTCATTCACGATTTTGCATGGAATATAACCAATTGATTCATTCATAATGTTAATATCTACTTAGAAGAGTAAAGAAACACAAGCATTTAATCACATAACACATGTTTTATTGTGGTTCACCCCTCCTAGGATAAATCCACAAAGATCTGGCTCTCAATCTCTTCTATTATGGAAGTTCCAAAACTACAACATCATGTGCTTTACAAATCCCCTCAGTTGGGTCATGATTTATTATGAGGTGGAATAGATCACACCAGACTCCTCAGCCTGCGATCTAACCCTCAATATCTACCCTCTTGGCTCCTCCACAACTCAAAAACTTACAAAAAGGTATCGGAGTATAGTATTGTTTCTTCAAAACTTCTCCCTAGAAGGGTCTCTCTATCTCCACTTCATCGACTCTCTAAAACCAACTTCGGTCTCTCTCTATGACACCTAGGTATATTTATTCATATGTTTCTATCTCATTGGCCATCACAATGTATTACAAAAACCCTAACCCTAACGTTGTTAGGTCTTCCCTGCATGTGCGCATGTTCCTCTTCCTTCTAGTTGTCTCTTTCTTTGTACAAGACTTTCTTTCAAAAAATATCCTTTCTTTCCTCTTTGACCTGCTACTGCCACTTTATGTTCCAGTCCCTTCACATGTTCCCTCTCCTCTTTGGTCTTGATCTTGGCCTGCTTGAATGCCAATTCTAACTCATCCCATTTATCTTGTGCCTGTTGCAGTTCGGCTGTATCTGTGCATGCACGAGACTATACCTCCTATGTAACACCGACCTACAGTTTATATAGGGTCTTGATTGGTATCCGCAACAATACCAACTGTAATCGATCCAAGTCATTTAGGGGTTTCTGCCCCACGATCTCATCCATGCATAGCATTTTGGGTGTGATATGAAATGTTGAACTTAGTTGTGCTATCATCTAGATTATGTCTCACTCGCTTGCTCCCGATTATCCTCCTATCTATGATATTGATGGCCCTGTTTCCATGCTACTATTGACTGCATGTGTTTCCCCGATCTTCCTGAGGAGCTGTCGCATGTCTGCCAGCTCTTCTTCAATTATGTCCCTTTGGTGCACAACATTCTCAAAATCCTCGAATGTGTGGTCCTAAACCACTTGGGCTATCATTTTTGCATCATCCTTTGTGATCGTGTATTCTGGAGGAGTTTTATGTGCCTTCATCTTCTTGCACACACCCCCTGTCTAAGTAGGTGGCCGCTTAGTTGAGCCCGCCTCTTATGGAGTAGGACTTGGTGTATTCCCCTACACTTCCTCGACCTATTTCTGTTGTACTTGGGGTGCCTGTGTATTGTTCTTCTTCCCCTTCTAGACTCTTATATTGGATGTCCCCCCTTTCTTCTATTGTGGTTTTTTCTGGCCTGTCCTTGGTTTCTTGGGCACTTTGATTTCCTAGGGTTGTGTTTATACCTTCCCTACCTCCTCAACATGTTTATGTTCCTGTATTACCTCCTCCTTCGCTACCCCTACAGGTATGTCTCAAGTGAGGACTAGAATCCTGCATTCCTCTTCCCAATCCTTGATGGTCATTTGTATTTCCCCCTCTGTAATGCAATAGTGCAGTTTTAGCCATTCCTTGTTGGTGTCCTTCCATTCTTGGATCCACATCGCATGCCTGGTAGCTTTGAAGTGGGCTATGCCCTGATAGAGTGCAACAACTTCCGGTGTTATCCTCCAAATTTTGGCGATGGTCTCATGTAGGTCACGGAGATATCGTTTGAATACAGCCGCATTCATTCTTCTATTCTTAGTGTCTGAAGTGGCTCTAATCGATAAGTATCTCGTTCTATGGTTGGGTTTGGGTCTAGTGGTGAAAAATGTGTAATTCGTCTCCTTCCATCCCATAATGGCTATTAGGATGATCAATCATGAATAATGAAATTATGTCCATAGATACTGTGCATCTTTGCAGTTGTCTAGAAACAAATTCAACAAATAAGGGGCCAAGGTGATTGTGGTGCCTTCGACACACTATGCTACAGCTGTGAAAACCTCGGTTGAGTCTTTCTCCTTACGTTATTTTCCGAGTAGCTTGTAGGCCATAATTTTTGCGGCCTTTCTTTTCGTGATGTCACTAATCTTCTTATTAATGCTTCTGCGTGTCCCCTTTTCAGTGTCGTATTTATTTTTCATCTCCTAAACCAATGCTTTCTCCTTTATTTTTTCCTTGAGGAACTATGTGGGATCCATGCCCCGTGATGGTAGCTCTGTGATGTGCACAATGAGCTCTACGTCTATTGAGACGATCCTGTCCAGCCATAGATCTCCACCATGTGTGACCACCATCAACTACTTGATGCAACTATTTTCATACTGGCCTCTGCCAAAGTGTGGTAGATCCAATAGACCTAAGATCCCATTTTTGGCTAGTCTTGTTGCCCAATGGACTAGTTGACGAATCGGTTCCCCAAAGGGATCTACACCCATAGTCTATAAGTAGACTTTTTTAGAGAACTTTGGGAACTTTTCTGTGTTCGTTACATCATGGTCTGAGTACCTCATTTTTTCTACATGACCTAACAAATATTCTTTTATATGTACCCCTTCTGGTATGCACAGAAAAACCATTGTTGCGGCGGGTTTTCTGCGTGGTGACCTAGGCACCTTTTTCTTGTACTTTCGTTGTGGTGGCTGGCTCGAGTTTCCAGTCTCCATTGTTTTTTCTTCGACAACCTGCTTTGGTCGGCAAGTGCCATCCTCCACTACTTCCTCCTATGGTTTTTTTGATACGGTTGTTTGTGATTCATCTGGCTCGACCATTTCTTACTAGTTTGATGTCGTTCCATTGCCTCTCAAGGCTCTTGTAGGTTTTTATGGTTGCACTTGGCTTCTTGCATCTTCATTCTATTGGTCCTACCCCTCTTCTGGCCTATTGATGTCCATTCCCATAGGTGTTGTTTGCTAGGTTTCTTCCTCAATGCATGTGGGGCTTACTAGTGTTACATCCAGCGATGGTATTTCGTCCACATTGATGACTTCTGCGGAGATGTTTTTTGTTCATCTCCCTACGATTGAACTTGTGATCTGGTCCTAACTCCAAGTTGTCTAGATTTTTTTCTCAGGTCTCCCTATTTAGGTGGTGCCATGGTGATAAAAACTTTGTCGTTCATCGATTTCAGTAGCCTTTGTAATCTCTGTAGACTTCCCTCTCTGCTTCATATTCTCTATTGCTCTCTACCTTTTCCAACTTCGCAATAATATTTTATGTCCCATGTCGTTTCTTTGTATGGGCATTGTGTGAATCTTGTTGAATACGTTACCTCTACTACAGATTCAATGAACCTCTGGTTCCTTCATACTTTCCATTACTTTCCTGCCATTTCGAGTTGGTGAGATTAATACAACATCTCATCAATCATTTCTGGCATTCAATTCTACTAGCCTTCATCACTTAGTGCTTATTTTGCCGTGGTCACCTTTCCCACTTGTTTTTTCTTTGAAATGACCATTGTCCTTGTCTTCCTGTTTTTTTTTTTTTTTAATTGCATGATGTCTTTCAAGTTGCGGGTGGTCGACTGTCCTTGTACAACTTCAGTTGACTCCCATTAACTATCCCTCTGAGTTCTGCACCTCCTAACTCCTTCATTTGTACTTCTCCCTCATCTATGATAATTTTTACTTTATATGGTCCTAACCAGTGCATTCTGAGTTTTTCTAGATGTTGAATGGATTTACTGTCATACATCAACTCTAAGTCTCCTGCCTTGAAGGTTTTCTTCTTAATATGTCTATCATGCCAATATTTTTCCCTTACTTTCTAAACTTGTTGGTGGAACCCTACTAGGATTCAATCTTCCTCCATGATCATCAATTGATTCATCCTATCCTACATTGCGCCTCTCTCTATCATGTTCGTAGTCACTGCTATTCGCAGACTGGGTACCAGAAATTCTAATGGCACCACTGCTTCTTGTCCATATACCAATCTAAATGGCATGTGTCCTATCAACTTCTTGCATGTGGTTCTGTATGCCCACAATACTGTTGGTGTTTGTAGGTCCCAAACATCCCTATTGACATTACAGATTTTCATCAGTGCATTCTTAAGGATTTTGTTAAATTCTTTTACTGTTCCATTTGCCTATGGGTGATATGGAGTACTCTTTTGATGATGAACCTCAAATTATTCAGTCATGGCCTTGATCATACTATTAATGAAATGAGTGCCTTGGTCACTCATCAAAATTCTTGGGCAACCGAATCTAGTAATCACATGTTAAAATAGAAAGTGTGTTGTTGTTTCTACACTGCAGCCTTTTACTGGTTTTTCTTCCACCCATCTTGTCAGGTATTTTGTTGCAGTGATAATGTACTTTACTCCTGTCCTCTTTACTAGTGGGTTAATTGGTCCCACAAAGTCTATTTCCCATTTTTCGAATACCTACAAAGTTACTTGTGGTCACAGTGGAATCTCATCCCTTCGATTAGGTTTACCAACCCTCTAACATACATTGCATCACTGGCAGTACTCCTTTGAGTCCCTGTGAATGGTTGGCCACCATAGTCCTATGCGCAATACCGTCTGCACAGTAGATTTTCCTGCGTAATGTCCTCCTACTATTCCCTCATGGGCTTATGCTAAAACCCTTGGTATTTCATGTTCTATCACATACCTTTGCAAGATTCTATCTATGCCCATTTTGTATAAGTTTCCTGCAATCAGCTGATATTATGCAGCCCAAACTACCAGGATTTTCTTCTCCACGATGTTGTATTCCTGTGGTGCAGTACCTATACTTAAGTACTGGATGATGTTTGCAAAGTATTCATCGGTGATTTGAACTGAAAATAATTGTGCGTCCAGAAAGTTGTCCTCTAAGTTTGTAGGTTCCTCTCCATTCAGGACCCTTGATAGATGGTCAAGTTTTGCATTCAGCTTCCCTGGCTTGAATATTACTTCAAAATCAAATTCTTGAAACATGAGTAACCATCGACACATTCTTCCCCCCAACATTGGCTTGTTGACTAGGTACTTAAGGGTTGAATGATCGGTGAACATATTAAAATGTTTTCCCAGTAAGTAATCTCTAAACTTATAAGTGCATAAACCATAACTAGGCCTTGTCTCTCTGTAGTGTTATAGTTCTGCTCTGATTCTAACAATTTTCTGCTAGCAAATGTTATCGAATGATCTAATTCTCCTGCTCCTGGCTGTGCCAAAATAACTCCAAGTGCTATGGCTGATGCATCTACATGTACGTGGAATGTCTTCTCCTAGTATGGAAATACTAGTATTGGCATTGTTACTGTTAGACCTCCAAGAAACTCTTTAGGGTTGTAGGCTAAAGATGCTTGGTAACTTAAGAAATGTGATAATTAGGTGTATCTGGATCAATGGGATAACTCAAGGACTAATGAGAAGAACAACTTATCATTCATTAGAATGAGCCAGTGATTTTAGAAATCAATAATCAGATAAAGTAATTGGAATAGGGTATGAAGAACACTAATCTAGATAACCAAGTACATTAACATGCAGGGTCATACAAGATAGTAAGAGATCCTTTAATTCAAATTCATGAGATAAATAAGAAGATAACAGTTCTTAAAAACTGAGCTAAACTGAATCAAAGTACAGAGTAATGCAACACATGAACACATCTGACATTGGTAGAAAAAGAAGATTGTGATTCATATCAAGATAAGAGTCTAAGTACATGAGCCCAAATGTATCCAGGATTGAACCTCAATCCTATGACTAACCCCCCCCCCATCCTCTATCAAAATATAGGTATTTATATCTTACAAACAGTCATCAGATCCTCAAGAACTGGATCTGGAATACTAAATATAGAAAATAGGATATTAACTAAATCCAAACGAATAGGAAGCCATCCTATATAAAAGAATCAAATCATCATCTAAATCTAAAATCTTCAACAGCTACACTAATATTTGATATATAAACAACCTTCAGGTGATGACAAGGCAATTGAAATCTCCTTTTGACAACTAAGCAATCTCTTGGCCAGAAATAGGTGATTTGCTTGATCTCTTTCACTTTGCTGGCAGCTTAAAAAAACTGAAACAGATCATGAAACCGATCTTTATAATTTTCACTTTAAAAGAATCCTCGTGCCCTTTAAAATGATAAAACTTAGATTTGTGAAAAAATACACCTTTTCTGCCTATCTCAGGTTTCACCAGCTATTTCGCCTTAAGATTTGCTAATTAGTTGGTGAAAGCTCTGCTTTTCATCAACTAACTGGTTATAATTCCGCCTTCTGTGCTGGTGAAAGTTATGTTTTGGTCAAGAAGGAAACCTTTCATGATCAAATCAAATTTATTGTTTGTATTAACGATGTTGCAGCCCATACCATCGTTGGGAAAAGGAGGTTCTTGATCTTTGATTATGGTAAGTTACTTGTTAGCAAAGCAATGAGTTAGCCGATAATGCTGCTATCTGATTTATGAGTAAGATGGTTTTGTATCCTTGTAGCAGTTTCTTTTCCACTTGGACTACCATAACCATATCAGTGTAGGTACAACATCTGCACTTTCAATACATGCATGAATATCTTCACTATGATTATAGAGGTTCCAATTGCAGAGTCCTCTTTTTCTTTTGAAGATCCGATTTCCAGAATCTAGACAAGAGGAGGTATACCACCTGCAATAGTAATCGCCAATTTGCTTTCATCATCATCATAGCCAAAGTCATATTTAGTTCCACCTGTGCTTCTTCCCTCAGATGTTCCATCATACCTAGCACTCAGGCTCTGACTATAGCTACCACCACTAGCATTCCCATCGTTTTGGCTATAGCCACCACCCGTTTTGTCAGTAGCATAATTAACATGAAAAATATGTCCATGAAGATCCTTTCCATCTATGCATGGCTCGATATGCTTTTCACAAGTGGTCATGCATTTGTTCTTCATACTGGCAGGTTCGATATTTACATCGAGCACTATACTACATAGCTTCATATGAAAATTCTCCAATGAAACCATCTGGTTTTTTGAGATCTCTATGGTTCGTCGGTGATAAAAAGAAACATTAGTGATCATGGTGCAAGCTACAAAGATATCCATCATCATCAATT
Source organism: Picea mariana (assembly GCA_032191745.1). Taxonomy (NCBI): domain Eukaryota; kingdom Viridiplantae; phylum Streptophyta; class Pinopsida; order Pinales; family Pinaceae; genus Picea; species Picea mariana. The sequence goes on along the minus strand of JASDQU010012122.1, from coordinate 130,704 downwards.
AACACCCAAAATTTAAATGAAGTAGAAAATACCATGTTCTAATTTCAGAAACAAAAACATCCTTCTGGCTAGTAATATTTTGCCATATCTCAGGTCCAGTAAGTTTATAATAAATCTTTGGATTAGAGGAATTTAAATAATGAAATAGATAAGTACTTAGTCCACTGTTATGATTTTTTGACCTAGCTTAGTTGGGACAGTTGTCACCTGGAAACCCTCAGAGTCTTCCTCCAAGAAGAAATATATATGATCGATTTGTATAAAAGCCAAAGTTTCTTGAAACAATGACAAACAAAACCACCAGAGCATTGAGATCGTGACCCATAAGAGTTTTTAATCCTGCAAGTTCGTTGTTCTGATTTTTACAATCTGTCAGTGGATGATTCAAATCCTGCAACTCGGTGCAACTCCCTCTATGGCTCTTCTGCATGTACACTGGTCTTGTGTTGACATACGCACTTGATGAGTGGCTCATGCATATGAGCCATGAATCTCTGTGTTTGTAAAAGAAGTCTTTGACCTAGGTTCAAAAACCTTGAGGAATTTCCTATTGACATTCAGAATGCATCTCTCCAAGCTTCCCAATCCTTGCACCTGTGACTTCATTGGTGAACCATCTCGATCTTGTAGAGCCTCGAACTTCACTACCCCAAGTTCTAGATTTTGCTTCACTTCTTTCAAAACTTCAGGTTCAACAACGATTTGCCCTGTCGATGTCAAAACTGGAATACCTTCTACACCATCCTCCCTCACAGGTGTGTATACAGCTACAAGTCTATATCCAACATCATCTACATTTTCCTCATACATGTGGCCTACTTCACCAGAAAAAGAAATTAGATCCGGATTTCCCACCATGGATCTCAGCCATTGGATTTTTCTTTTCCCCTCCTTTCCTCCACTGTACATGGACTGTCGAATGTGTTTAAGAAATGGGAATGTGTGATTACTGTATGGATTATGTGTAACATGTGGAACAAGGAATTGAAGGTGGCGCATGTGCTTGGGCATTTGTGTTAGAGCTGGGCTTTGTATGGTTTATGTATTGACTGCACTTGACATTTGGACTCAAGATTTGTCTTGACTCACTGCTTGGTGCGCTAGGCTTGATGTATTGCATGGCTTGATTTAAGATAGACTAGGCTCACCTTGGCACACACCACTATTGCTTTTGGGGAATTTATCAAAGTATAAAAGACATAAAATAAATGGAATGAAATTTGGTTATTTGTATCTTGCATTGCAGGTCTAGAAGAATAAAAACAAAGGATTTTTAAGAAAATTAATTAAGCAGGAGATTGATGAACATTATGGAGGTTAAGGTACCACTCTGCAAAAATGAAGAAAATGATATATCATTTGAAGAGTGATGGGAATACTCATCAAAATACCAGTGCTTTTTTTATCGCTAACAATGACCATCTTTTCTTTCAGCGTATCCAGACTGTGTTGACAATCTTCATTCCACTGAAACTTTTTTTCTTTCCTTAACAGTTTCTCCATTGGCGTGGTGATTTGTGCGTATGATTTGATAAATTTTATGTAGTATCCTGTGTGTCCCAATATTTCCCTTAGTTGACGAATTATTTTTGGTGGCAGAAGGTTAACGATTACTACAATCTTTGCATTATATACTAGTAAACCTTGCTTGCATACAATATGGCCTAATAGTATCCCAAACGGTGTTATGAAAATACACTTCTTGATGTTTAATGATATCTGACACTCCCTACATATTTCTAACATTAGCCACAAGACCTCTACATGGTCTTTCAATAGACTATAGATTGTCCAATTGTCCAAGTATACCTCTAGAAACTGGTGGATAAATTCCTTAAATGCAACTATGACTACTCTGGATAATATTGTTGGTGCATTATTCAGTCCAAACGACATGGCCTTGTACTAGTATGATCCCCATTATGTAGCAAACGTGGTCTTGTATCTGTCTTGCTATGCTATCTTGATCTGGTGGTAGCCTGAGAATCCATCAATGAATGAGTAAACTTCGTGTCTCCCTATGTTCTCCAACACTTCATCCATGAACGGTGTAGGGAATAGATCATGTAGGCATTCATCATTCAACTTCCTCAAGTTGACGCATATTCTTATCCCTCCTTTTATTTTCTCCTGAACTACCATCAGACTTATCCATTCTGATTCTTCCACAGGTTCTATGATGCCGACTTTGGGCATCCTATCAATATCAACTTTGACTTTTTTCTTATATATTGGATTCATTCTATATGGTCGTTGTCTGATTGGTCTTGCCTCAACTCTGAGTGGGATCTTCATTTCTCTTATCTCTCCCACTATGCCCTTCATTTCTGTAAATGTTGTGGGAAACAAGTCATTGTACTCGTGCAGTAACTTTGTTATGCTTTCTACTATTTGCTTATCCTAGTAGTGTCCAATGATAACCATTTTTGGATTCTCTACTATCACAATGTTTACTTTCTTCACCTTGATCGGCACAACAAATCCTTCTGATTCTAGAGGTGGAGCTTCCACTTCTCTTTCGCCTTCCACTTCCTCGATCTAAATATCACGCGAATCTTCTTCATCTGGTGCTTCTTCCTACACATGGTAGCATGAAAATAGTTATTTCAATGTATGTATGTTCCGTTGTTGTTCCTCTGTTATGAGATAAAATTTTGGTTCCTTAATGAATATCACCCCTCTTATTTTTTTAAGTGTTGCATGTATGTTGGGGTTCTCATGCTCAAATGAGAAAGTGACTGTAAAATTCTATTGCAATACTGTCTAGCTCGAAGTGCCTTTGCGTAGATCCTGGTCTATATACCAGTTTGTTGGTATGAGTTCTAAGGTATGTATGAAATGATCAGGCCATTCCTCTAGGGGTGTCATTTTCCACAGTGCTCTACACTTCTCCAAGTGTTCCGCTGGTGCCCCCTATCCATCGTACTTCTATTTTTGGTTTCTTTTTTTTTTCTGCACCAAACCTTATGCGCAGCAACCGCTTACATTGGTACCTATCCTTGATTGTTTCCTTGTGTGCACCCCACCATCTTGCAGGTGTGGCCTTGAGTGTTATATCTAGTGCTAAGAGTTACTGATTTTATAACACTTCATCCTTGTACTATTCCAATAATGTTTCCAGATCATTTACTCCATGGAAACTGAGTGGTTCCCTTATCTCTATACCTACCCATCTTACTACACGGTCTATTCTTTCACATATTCTTGTGGAAAATTTTTGTAGCCTCTATTGCCAGTTCTCTAATCCTGTATTTGATTCTTTCGCACATGAAGTAATGCTCTGCCAATTGAGTATCCAATTTGCAGTTGGGTGGACATAATCCTCATTGCATGCAGTTGTTTTATACAACTGGATGATTTCCTCCAAGTCCAAGCACGTAGGTTCTACAAATCTTTCTCCTTCTAATGGGTCTAATGGCGCAATGACCCTGTATTCTTCTAACTCAAATGTCATTTTTCGTGTCTTTAAATTGATTTTGGCCTAGTTATCAAAATCCCAATACAAGACAAGAAATGTTGGATATGGTGTTGTTTCGTCCACTATTTCAATCACTTCGAAGTCTGATTTAGTGCGCACTCCATCCAGATCTACTGTCACTCATTTTAGTCTGCCAATTGGTAGAACTCTATGTTGGTTTGCTAGTTTCAGTTGAACAGGTGAATACCCTAATGTGGGATCTCCCATACATTTCTATGTCTTCTTGGGTAATACATTGACTTCAGATCGTAGATCGAGTATGATATCTCCCATGTTGAAATATCTAATGTTGGCATTCAACTTGAATTCCCTACTTGTTATTCTCCTTGTATGTAGGTGATTAACTGTTTTTTTCTAGTTTTCCTTTTGTCTCTATGCTACATTTCTCTAATATATTTTGCAATATTTTGACATAGGATGGATCATTCAATAATTTTACACATGATTGCAAAAATCCTTTGATCATACTTACTTGTCCCAGGGGCTGCATTTTTTTGGTACGATCCAACGATGGAGGCATATCATACTATGGCTCTTCCTTTCTCTCCTGCATAGCTGAAATTGACACTGTGTCTTGCTTCATAAATTCTTGTCTGGCTTGCTTAAATGTTTCCTTCTTGGTCTGTGCATCAAACTGCTTCCTTGGTTCGACATTCTTTATCACCCACTAGTGTTGTACTAGCTCTTGTTGGACTGCATCATTGCATGTCTTAGCTCCTCTCTGTGTAACTATGTTGATGTTTCTTTTGTCATCCCTTGATTCCACTAAATTTCATTGAACATTCTGGTTGTTCTGATTCCTCTTTTCCTAGATCTTCCCTAGTAATGTAGGACATTCCTTTGTGTCGTGATCAGATGCCTACCAAGTCGCTGGTGGAAGTGGAAATTCTCTTGCATAGTGTCCTAGTTGTTGACACTTGTGACATACCACTGGTCCTCTACCTCTTCCAAATCCTCCCCTTGCTCGTTCTCCGCCTCTGTAACTAGCTCAATCTCCTCGTAGAGCGTTATACTGAGGTCTCTAATTTTATTGCGTGGTATTGTACTGAGGTTTCATTGCATTGTACTATGGCTACGCGGTATTATATGGTTGTTGCGCAGTATTATACTACTATTGCGCAGTGTTGTATGGGGATGGTACTTGGTTAAACTGAGGTGTGGATTTCCCGATCATCATTTATTCCTTCACCCTATATTCATTTTATGTCCTCTCTCTCATGAAGTCCATAGTTCTATGGTATTTGTCATCATGGCCCACTGACTTGCAAAAGTTGCAATATGAACTCTTGGGAACTGCCTAGTATTTCTGCATCATGGGGTAGTGATATAGATCGTGGCCAAGTTTATTATAGATTTCACACCATAGTCCTCATGTTGGTAATGGATTTGGAATCCATGCTACCATATACTACAAGAATGTTGGCCATTCATTCTTATCATGTCCTTCCATCCTACATGTGGTAAACCAAACAACTTCTCGTTTGTCCTTACTTTTGTTTTGGTTTAGTTGGTGTTTTAACCTAGGTCTCCATCCCCCGCCTCTTCTCTCTTTTTCCATATGCCTTCATCAATTTTTCCTCTTCTGGTTGGTTATTTCATTTTCCCATTATTGAGTTACTTGGTTCTTATTCATTTCTTTCTAGTTTGAGTCTTTGCGCATTTCTGTTTTGTTTTCTTGAAAGGATGGAATATATGTTGGATTTGGTTCGAATTACTTGTCATCATATTTTCCATTGATCCAGCTCACCAGGTCGACCAAGAATTTTTATATACATAGGGAATGCCCATGGACAAATGCAGCCATTCAGAATGATCATTTTTGAGCCAGGATTGTTGAAATGAATAGGTAAATTTTCAATGGTAAAGATCCACCAAGAAAATCATATCAACGGTTGTCGTCCATTAAGTTCCAAAGTCCCGAAGTAAATCTGGACCATTCATCGATCAGGACATGTGGTGACAGATCATTTACTTCTACGATTTTTCCTCCAAGAGATTTCCACATTTGAAACTCCTGAAGTCTGGATTCCTGAAGAGAATATGGACCGCTCATTGGTCGTGACACGCAACACCAAATATTTCACTTTGGAGATTTTCCTCCTGGAGATTTTTCACGCTTCACATTTGAAACTCTCAAAGCCCAGACTTCCAAGGAGAATCTGGACTATTCATCCATCATGACACATGACAATAGATCATTCACTTCGTAGATTTTACTTCGGGATATTTTTCATGTTTCACATTCAAAACACCTGAAGCCCAAAATTCCGAAGTGAATCTGGACCATTGATCCCAAGTCAACGAGAACTATCGATACTTTCAACAGGTAACCCCTCACTACTCTCACTCCTCTCACCACTCAAAACTTGTCCTCCATTAACCCCCACGTTGATCTCCATCGCCAGTGGCCC
>JASDQU010012122.1:106201-124795 GCA_032191745.1 Picea mariana | reverse complement strand
CATGGTCATGCATATATTTGATGGTGATTTGTCTTCAATGAGAAATGATGATTACGGACCTTTTCCCATCACTGACAGTAGCTTGTTCTTCCAAGTGAACTAGTACCACCATATCCTTCTTCCCTCATGTTGTCATTATTACTAGTTGTCTTGTTCACTCGCCTCCTTGTGTCCAGTTTCCAATCAACTTCTATCAATGTTGCTACCCTTGACACCCCATCCAAAAATCTATTATCATTTTATTTAGAAATATTTCTCACTATTAATGTTTTGTTTAATTATATTTTAGACAATAAATGTAAAATGTGTAATTTGATTTTATGTTTGACTCAAATAAATTTTCGGATAATTTATGTTAACTTTTCAATATTAATAATGTTCATAGCATTTTTTTTTTGGTATCTAAGGGAATCGATATCTATGGTGGTATCTAGCTCGCGTGTCATGGGGTCAAATCTAGTTGGTTTCCTTATAACCCCTAGGGAGAACCACATTTCTTGCAATCCTGGCCTCGAGATAAAACGAGGTTTGAAATCGTGACCTGCTTAGTAGCACAACCGCCTTAACAACACATCTGTTGGCCACTAGACCGCACCCTTGCGGGCAATGTTCATAGTGTTTTTCACTATAACTTTTAGTTTTTCATTTAATTTTTATAAGAAAATATTCATTAATATTTTTTAAAGTACAGATGTAATTTTTTATTTTTTTGTTTGTTAATGTGGCCGAACCTGTTGGCATCGGGATTAACCCGTGGCTTGAGAAACTGCGACTCAGGGGCATCTAAGCCATCAAAATCACACGGGGATCGCACTCGGCCTGAGCCACACCAACCCTTAACATGGTTGGATTTTTTGTCCTCGCAGGTTTCGAACCGGTGACTTTTCAACACGGAGTGGCTTAACAATACACTCCGTCACCGACTGTCCTACACCTCGGGGACTAGTATAAATGTAAATTGAAAGGTGACTTAATATATCCAATTTTAAGTCCAACATTAGTAGTTTAATAATAAAACTTAGTGAAATGAGATATGGAAGTATTCCTCTCAATGGATAAGGTTTCGACCCTAGTTTCTAAACCTTTATGGGTATAGACCTCCACCATGGCTTAGCTGAACATGAATCCCACCCTTACTCAAGAGGTCACAACATTTTAAACCCTCATAGATTAGGCCTTAAATCACGGTGCTCCTCATCTATAAATTTTGTGATTTGTAATGAAGCTATTTCAAGTCTCAAAAGAAAAAAATAGTACATTATCTCTTAGAAATAAGTTTATTCTCTTTGAAAATAAAACCATGATTGGAAAATTTATGGGGCAATGTCCAAATAAAAAGGTTTTAGGTTTTATAGTTATGGCTAGAATTTATTTTTTGGCTTCCATTGATATAAGTGTCATCAAGTTTCTTCCTCCATGGATGAGGTTATAATGTTCTTCTATTCCAATAGAAGGGGACAAAGATTCGATATTCCATCATGGTAATTATTTTATGGGCCTTTAAAGATTTTATCTAATTCAATGAGCATTAGACTTCAACCATGAGGAGGACACTCCAAAGAAATTTTTAGTATATAATCACCTCCCTCACATCCATATAGTATTTTGGGATGACCTAACCTTTCAAGGTATTGGAAAAAAAAAAACAAATTGTTTGGATCAATTCATACCAAAATCATTCCAATACTCCTATGCATGAACCTATGTCAAAGTGGATCTTGAGAAGGGAATTCCACATATGATTCAAATAAATTTCAATGGATCATTTCACATATAATCGCATGTCCCCTTTGAAGGACTACCTAACCCACAAGGAAAGGGCATGACCTAGGTTCAAAGTCTCAATATAATTTTGAACCCACTAAGATTCCAACACCATTTGAATCCATACATGTATGAAAATGAATCATGGAGTGGAAATTAACATGCATAAACTCATTAAAACTAAGGACTCCATACCCATTTCATTCATAAATGGAATATAATGTTAATTTTCATAATTATAAACAAGGAATGAAGAGTATATAATGAACAATTATCTTTTAACCAAGGTGGTCCACGAAAGTGGCTATGTATGAGAAAATTTCCATCCAAACATAGGAATAAAGTGCATATGAAACCCCCAAGCCAAGCTATGAGGCCACCAAGGTGAATTAAATTGGCTACAAACTCATAGGTCACTCACCCAACCCCATTTCTCTCAGGCTTAGCCAAGTTTTTCATAACTAGCACTCTAGGTAACCAACCAACGATCGAATAGTCGTGGCATTCTCATCCACTACCCACACAACACGAGGGAGACATTTATCTTATATTCTCAATGATCCATTAGTGTTAGGTAGCTAGAGAGGTAGTGGAGGCCATTCAATGTAAGGTGGACTAGGTCCACTATATTATTAAATAAGGCCCATTATGGTAGTTAGATATAATAAATGGGTAGTTAGATATAATAAATGTAATTGGACTTCTTAGAAGGTTCTGCTTCTAGAAGATTCCTCCTCTAGAATGTTCTTAGGTAATGGTAGAAATATATAAATGGGTTAAATAAATGTAATAGGATATGAAGAGAAGTATTTTATTTGGAGCTGAAGTTCATTAGGAGAAATCCCCCTCGAAGAGGCAAGTGAATAGGAGAGGATCACTTCCATAATAAGATTCATTGTATGTTGTTTCCCTACCTCAAGGGTTTTCTTATAATAAAAGTGTGGTTTCTTCTATATTTCTCTTTGGATATATTGTGTATTCAATATTTGTGGTGATTATATTTGTATATCCACTCATATACTTAACAAGTGGTATCAAATTACTTTCCTTGGCAGGAAGTGAGGTAATTGTTTTTTATTTTTTGCAGATTTATTTGTTCGAAAAAAAGGGCCATGACATTTTAGACTATTTTTTTAGGTTTTGGTGAAAAATTTGCAAATAAAATGGTTGTATATATGAATTCCTCTCATAAAAACACCCAATTAAAAAAAAAAATCATCTGAAATAGAGTTCAAAAAGTCAAGTTATTTGCATTTTAAAATATGCAATTTTCAAGGTTTTTTCAGTGGACGGCTGTGTGATTTTTATGATTTCTGTAGCAGCTGGGGATGGATATTTTTAAAAAAAATTGCAGATCGTAGTTTCTCACAATTTCACCCAATTTAAAAAAACAAATCGTCCAAATCAGAGCTTTGGAAGTGAAGATATAACTGATTTAAAATCAACTATTGTTTTTTGGGTTCTTTCGTGACAACAGAGGGACTGCAAAGTTCGTAACTTTTTATAGGGTGCTCAGATTTATACCAAATAGATGTCATTGGATAAATCATTTTAAGAGATTTCTTTTGGTATATTTTATATGGTGTTTCCAATGGTTGTTCCCTCTCAAACCCTCGAAGAAGTTCTACATATCACTGAAGCATTCAAAGCCCAATTGTATGACACATTTCATGACCTTGTAGATAGCCTCACATTGCATGACCTTGCATATGGCCTCAATGATAGTTTTCATAGTATTTAATATTCATTGGATAACATGCAGGAGAGATATCCTATGGCGGAGACCAGGGCTGAATATAATCAAGAAGTGTATGTTTGGTACGATTTTGAGGCCGATTTTGATGATTGGTATATGGATAATTGTCATTTATGGGATGAAAACCACTTTCATTTTTTATTTGATGAATCTAATCCACCTTTTGTAGATAACATCAATGTGAAAAATTGGTAACCAATGATTATTACAAGTGTCCATTGTGCATATTCTGCAGTGTTATTATTCCTTCCATATTCTGCTATGACTCTTTTCCACTACGTGGATGGATATTCTCATTTGGATCCACATGATAGTTGTCAGTCTTTGGAGCATCATTTTCAGTTGGTTATTGGGTTCCAAAATATTCCGCGGGGATTTCACATGAGCACTTGAACATGGGACCCCGGTTTACAATGGCAATTGGACTATTTCAGCATTGGCTTTCGTTTCTACATGGGACCATGGTTCTCTAGTCTACTTCAACACTATGGTCCACACTTATCCATGGGACCCTAGTATATGGTTGTACACCCTCATAAAAAGCATTGAGGACAACACTTTCATAAGGAGGATGGAATGTTAGGCAGCTAGAGAGGTTGTGGAGGCCATTCAATGTAAGGTGGACTAGGTCCACTATATTATTAAATAAGGCCCATTATGGTAGTTAGATATAATAAATAGGTATTTAGATATAATAAATGTAAGAGGACTTATTAGAAGGTTCTGCTTCAAGAAGATTCCTCCTCTAGAATGTTCTTAGGTAATGGTAGAACTATATAAATGGGTTAAAGAAATGTAATGGGATATGAAGAGAAGTAGTGTATCTGGAGATGAAGCTCATTAGGAGGAATCCCCCTTGAAGAGGCAAGTGAACAGGAGAGAATCCCTTCAATTATAGGATCCATTGTATGGTGTTTCCCTACCTCAAGGGTTTTCTTATATAAAAGTGTGGTTTCTTCTATATTTCACTCTGGATCTATTGTGTATTCAATATTTGTGGTGATTATATTTGTAGATTTACTGAGGCACTTAACATTTAGAATTATTATCCCTTTTAGTGCTCTCAATGTATGTTGGTTTGAATATCTGAGTTTATATACTTAACATGAGTGACACAGGGTTCAAGTCTACCAGGGTTCCAACAAACCCTCTAAAACTATCGTCCCTCCTGGTAAACCATAAGGAAACACAACACACAGAGTGCACTGGGAAGTCTCACCCGAGACAATCTTAATGGGTGAATGCAATACTCAAGTGTTTGCAGTCTAGGATTGAGTGGAGATATGAGAAATGTGCGCTGGGGGTTCTATTCAAATTATTAAAGAAATATACTGTCATTCACGATTATGCATGGAATATAACCAATTGATTCATTCATAATGTTAATATATACTTAGAACAGTAAAGAAACACAAGCATTTAATCACATAACACATGTTTTATTGTGGTTCACCCCCTCCTAGGATAAATCCACAAAGATCTGGCTCTCAATCTCTTCTATTATGGAAGTTCCAAAACTATGACATCGTGTGCTTTACAAATCCCCTCAGTCGGGTCATGATTTATTATGAGGTGGAATAGATCACACCAGACTCCTCATCCTGCAATCTAACCCTCAATATCTACCCTCTTTGCTCCTCCACAACTCAAAAAATTACAAAAAGGTATCTGATTATAGTATTGTTTCTTCAAAACTTCTCCCTAGAAGGGTCTCTCTATCTCCACTTCATAGACTCTTTAAACCCAACTTTGGTCTCTCTCTATGACACCTAGGTATATTCATTCATATGTTTCTAGCTCATTTGCCATTACAATGTATTACAAAAACCCTAACCCTAATGTTGTTAGGTCTTCCCTGCATGTGCGCATGTTCCTCTTCCTTCCAGTTGTCTCTTTCCTTGTACAAGCCTTTCTTTCAAAAAATATCCTTTCTTTCCTCTTTGGCCTGCTTCTAATAGGCCCCCAACACTGGCATGTAGCTCGTACCAAACCACCTAACCTCTATGTGCTTGATTTCTCTCCCTGGTGATTGTCTAGAACTTCTCTCTGAGATTTGTTGCATGTGTTTGGGCCTGCGAAGTCTTCTCCTTGAGTGCATCCAATACCTACACTGCAATCTCATCACTGACCAACCATGCATATTCTTCCTGGGTCTGTGCCATATATGTCTTGGATTCCTCTACCTATGCGATGACCTCTGCTTCTCGGTGCTTGCTCTTGGAGAGGTTCCATTTGATCCTGGAGCTCCTTTTTCTACGTCTGCGTAGTTATTAGTTATGCCTGTAATTTTTTCATGTCTTTCTCCCCTTTGACGCACTCCATGATCGAAATTGTCTTCTGCCTCTACTTGAGGTCTTGTATAGTTTCACTTATCCTTTCTCCTTCTTGGTCGCACTGTTGGACCTATTGATCCTCTTCCATATTTGTCCAGATCTACGTTGCTTGCGTGAACAAGTCATCTTCTGCGTGGACCTGTCATTCTATCTCTTGCATCTTCTCTGTTGCTTATTGTTTCCTTCTGTTCTTCACTGCTGGTGGATTTGTAGGTGTGAGTTTCTCCCGGAGATTCTCAATATCCTATTGGTATTGATCGATTGTCTGCACAATCTGATCAATATTATCTGTCGTTGTGATTTCGGTCGTCTGCACAGTCTTTGGAATCTTCTCGTAGGCTACTGGCACTTTATGTTTCAGTCCCTTCACATGTTCCCTCTCCTCTTTGGTCTCGAGCTTGGTCTTCTCGAATGACAATTCTAACTCATCCCATTTATCTTATGCCTGTTGCAGTTCGGTTGTATCTATGCGTGCACGAGACTATACCTCCTATGTAACACCGACCTACAGTTTATATAGGGCCTTGATTGGTATCTGCAACAATACCAACTGTAATTGATCCAAGTCATTTACGGGTGTCTTCCCCATGATCTCATCCATGCGTAGAATTTTGGGTGTGATATGAAATGTTGAACTTGGTTGTGATATCGTCTAGATTATGTCTCACTCGCTTACTCCCGATTATCTTCCTATCTATGATATTGATGGCCTTGTTTCCATGCTACTATTGACTGCATTTGTTTCCCCGATCTTCCTGAGGAGATGTCGCATGTCTGCCATCTCTTCTTCAATTATATCCCTTTGGTGCACAACATTCTCAAAATCCTCGAATGTGCGGTCCTAAACCACTTGGGCTATCATTTTTGCATCATCCTTTGTGATCGTGTATTCTAGAGGAGTTCTATGCGTCTTCGTCTTCTTTCGCGCACCCCCTATCTAAGTAGGTGGCCGCTTAGTTGAGCCTGCCTCTTATGGAGTAGGACTTGGTGTATTCCCCTGCACTTCCTTGACCTATTTTTGTTGTACTTGGGGTGCCTGTGTATTGTTCTTCTTCCCCTTCTAGACTCTTATATTGGATGTCCCCCCTTTCTTCTGTTGTGTTTTTTTCTGGCCTATCCTTGGTTTCTTGGGAACTTTGATTTCCTAGCGTTGTGTTTATACCTTCCCTACCTCCTCAACATGTTTATGTTCCTGTACTACCTCCTCCTCTGCTACCCCTACAGGTATGTCTCAAGTGAGGACTGGAATCCTGCATTCCTCTTCCCAATCCTTGATAGTCATTTGTATGTCCCCCTTTGTAATGCAATAGTGCAGTTTTAGCCATTCCTTGTTGGGGTCCTTCCGTTCCTGGATCCACATCGCATGCCTGGTAGCTTTGAAGTGGGATACACCCTGATAGAGTGCAACAACTTCCGATGTTATCCTCCAAATTTTGGCGATGGTATCATGTAGGTCATGGAGATATCGTTTGAATACAACCGCATTCATTCTTCTATTCTTAGTGTCTGAAGCAGCTCTAATCGATAAGTATCTCGTTCTATGGTTGGGTTTGGGTCTAGTGGTGAAAAATGTGTAATTCGGCTCCTTCCATCCCATAATGTCTATTAATATGATCAATCATGAATAATGAAATTATGTCCACAGATACTGCTCATCATTGTAGTTGTCTAGAAACACATTCAACAAATAAGGGGCCAAGGTGATTATCGTGCCTTCGACACACTATGCTACAGCTGTGAAAACCTCAGTCGAGACTTTCTCCTTACGTTATTTTCTGAGTAGCTTGTAGGCCATAATTTTTGTGGCCTTTCTTTTCATGATGTCACTAATCTTCTTATTAATGCTTCTCCGCGTCCCCTTTTCAGTGTCGTATTTATTTTTCATCTTCTAAACCAATGATTTCTCCTTTATTTTTTCCTTGAGGAACTATGTGGGATCCATGCCCCATGATGGTAGCCCTGTGATGTGCACAATGAGCTCTACGTCTATTAAGACGATCCTGTCCAGCCATAGATCTCCACCATCTGTGACCGCCATCAACTGCTTGACGCAACTATTTTCATACTGGCCTCTGCCAAAGTGTGGTAGGTCCAATAGACCTAAGATCCCAGTTTTGGCCAGTCTTGTTGCCCAATGGACTAGTTGACGAATCGGTTCCCCAAAGGTATCTACACCCATAGTCTATAAGTAGACTTTTTTAGAGAACTTTGGGAACTTTTCTGTGTCCGTTACATCATGGTCTGAGTACCTCATTTTTCTACATGACCTAAAAAATCTTCTTTTATACGTACCCCTTCCGATATGCATGGAAAAACCATTGTTGCGGTGGGTTGTCTGTGCAGTGACCTGGGCACCTTTTTCTTGTACTTTCGTTGTGGTGGCTGGCTCGAGTTTCCAGTCTCCATTTTTTTTTCTTTGACAACCTGCTTTGGTTGGCAAGTGCCATCCTCCACTGCTTCCTCCTATGGATTTTTTGATACGGTTGTTTGTGATTCATCTGGCTCGACCATTTCTTACTAGTTTGATGTCATTCCATTGCCTCTCAAGGCTCTTGTAGGTTTTTATGGTTGCACTTGGCTTCCTGCATCTTCATTCTGTTGGTCCTGCCCCTCCTCTGGCCTATTGATGTCCATTCCCACAGGTGTTGTTTGCTAGGTTTCTTACTCAATGCATGTGGGGCTTACTAGCGTTACATCCAGCGATGGTATTTCATCTACATTGACGACTTCTGGTAGCGGAGATGGTTTTTGTTCATCTCCCTGTGATTGAACTTGTGCTCTGGTCCTAACTCTGGGTTGTCTAGATTTCTAGCTTAGGTCTCCCTGTTTAGGTGGTGCCATGGTGATAAAAACTTTGTCGTTCATCGAGCTCAGTAGCCTTTGTAACCTCTGTAGAATTCCCTCTCTGCTTTGTATTCTCTATTGCTCTCTACCTTTTCCAACTTTGCAATAATATTTTATGTCTCGTGTCCTTTCTTTATATGGGCGTCGCGTGAATCTTGTTGAATACGTTACCTCTACTACGGATTCAATGAACCTCTGGTTCCTTCATACTTTCCATTACTTTCCTGCCGTTTCGAGTTGGTGCGATTAATACGATGTCTCATAAGTCATTTCTAGCATTCAATTCTACTAGCCTTCATCACTTAGTGCTTCTTTTTCCGTGGTCACCTTTCCCACTTGTTTTTTCTTTGAAATGACCGTTGTCCTTGTCTTCCTGTTTTTTTTTTTTTAACTGCATGATGTCTTTCAAGTTGTGGGTGGTCGACTGTCCTTGTACAACTTCAGTTGACTCCCATTAATCATCCCTCTAAGTTTTTCACCTCCTAACTCCTTCAATTTTACTTCTCCCTCATCTGTGATAATTTTTACTTCATATGGTCCTAACCAGTGCATTCTGAGTTTTTCTGGGTGTTGAATGGATTTACTGTCATACATCAACACTAAGTCTCCTGCCTTGAAGGTTTTCTTCTTGATATGTCTATCATGCCAATATTTTCCCTTACTTTCTAAACTTATTGGTGGAACCCTACTAGGATTCAATCTTCCTCCATGATCATTAATTGATTCATCCTATCCTGCACTGCGCCTCTCTCTGTTATGTTCGTAGTCACTGATATGCACAGACTGGGTACCAGAAATTCTAATGGCACCACTACTTCTTGTCCATATACCAATCTAAATGGCATGTGTCCTATCAACTTCTTGCATGTGGTTCTGTATGCCCACAATACTGTTGGTATTTGTAGGTCCCAAACATCCATATTGACATTACAGATTTTCGTTAATGCATTCTTAAGGATTTTTTTAAATTCTTTTACTATTCCATTTACCTATGGGTGATATGGAGTACTAATTGATGATGAACCTCAAATTATTCAGTCATGGCCTTGATCGTACTATTAATGAAATGAGTGCCTTGGTCACTCATCA
Organism: Picea mariana; assembly: GCA_032191745.1. Taxonomy (NCBI): domain Eukaryota; kingdom Viridiplantae; phylum Streptophyta; class Pinopsida; order Pinales; family Pinaceae; genus Picea; species Picea mariana. The sequence goes on along the minus strand of JASDQU010012122.1, from coordinate 115,009 downwards.
AAATTCTTGGGCAACTGAATCTAGTAATCACATGTTAAAATAGAAAGTCTGTTGTTGTTTCTGCACTGCAGTCTTTTACTAGTTTTTCTTCAGCCCATCTTGTCAGGTATTTTGTCGCAGTGATAATGTATCTTACTCCTGTCCTCTTTACTAGTGGTTTAATTGGTCCCACAAAGTCTATTTCCCATTTTTCGAATACCTACAAAGTTACTTGTGGTCACAGTGGAATCTCATCCCTTCGATTAGGTTTACCAACCCTCTAACATACATCGCATCACTAGCAGTACTCCTTTGAGTCCCTATGAATGGTTGGCCACCATAGTCCTATGCACAATACTGTCTGCATAGTAGATTTTCCTGCGTAATGTCCTCCTACTATTCCCTCATGGGCTTATGCTAAAACCCTTGGTATTTCATGTTCTATCACATACCTTTGCAAGATTCTATCTATGCCCATTTTGTATAATTTTCTTGCAATCAACTGATATTCTGCAGCCCAAACTACCAGGTTTTTATTCTGCACAATGTTGTATTCTTGTGGTGCAGTACCTATACTTAAGTAATGGATGATGTTTGCAAAGTATTCATTGGTGATTTGAACTGAAAATAATTGTGCGTCCAGAAAGTTGTCCTCTAATTTTTTAGGTTCCTCTCCATTCAAGACCCTTGATAGATGGTCAAGTTTTTCATTCAGCTTCCCTGGCTTGAATATTACTTCAAAATCAAATTCTTGAAACATGAGTAACCATCGACACATTCTCCCCCCAACACTGGCTTGTTGACTAGGTACTTAAGGGTTGAATGATCGATGAACATATTAAAATGTTTTCCCAGTAAGTAATATCTAAACTTATGAAGTACATAAACCATAACTAGGCCTTGTCTCTCTATAGTGTTATAGTTATGCTCTGATTCTAACAATTTTCTGCTAGAAAATGTTATCGGATGATCCAATTCTCCTGCTCTTGGCTGCGCCAAAATAGCTCCAAGTGCTATGGCTGATGCATCTACATGTATGTGGAATGTCTTCTCCTAGTATGGAAATACTAGTATTGGCGTTGTTACTGTTAGACCTCCAAGAAACTCTTTAGGGTTGTAGGCTAAAGATGCTTGGTAACTTAAGAAATGTGATAATTAGGTGTATCTAGATCAATGGAATAACTCAAGGACTAATGAGAAGAACAACTTATCATTCATTAGAATGAGCCAGTGCTTTTAGAAATCAATAATCAGATAAAGTAATTGGAATAGGGTATGAAGAAAACTAATCTAGATAACCAAGTACATTAACATGCAGGGTCATACAAGATAGTAAGAGATCCTTTAATTCAAATTCATGAGCTAAATAAGAAGATCAAAATTCTTAAAAACTGAGCTAAACTGAATCAAATTACAGAGTAATGCAACACATGAACACATCTGACTTGGTAGAAAAAAAATATTGTGAGTCATATCAAGATAAGAGTCTAAGTACATGAGCCCAAATGTATCCAGGATTGAACCTCGGTCCTATGACTAAACCCCCCCCCATCCTCTATCAAAATATAGGTATTTATATCTTACAAACAGTCATCAGATCCTCAAGAACTGGATCTAGAATACTAAATATAGTAAATAGGATATTAAGTAAATCCAAACGAATAGGAAACAATCCTATATAAAAGAATCAAATCATCATCTAAATCTAAAATCTTCGACAGCTACACTAATATTTGATATATCAACAACCTTCATGATGACAAGGCAACTGGAATCTTCTTTTGACAACTAAGAAATCTTTTGGCCAGAAGTAGGTGATTTGCTTGATCTCTTTCACTTTGCTGGCAGCTTAAAAAAATTGAAATAGATCATGAAACCGATCTTTATAATTTTCACTTTAAAAGAATCCTCGTGCCCTTTAAAATGATAAAACTTAGATTTGTGCAAAAATACACCTTTGCTGCCTGTCTCAGGTTTCACCAGCTATTTCGCCTTAAGATTTGCTAATTAGCTGGTGAAAGCTCTACTTTTCATCAACTAACTGGTTATAATTCCGCCTTCTGTGTTGGTGAAAGTTCTGTTTTGGTCAAGAAGGAAACCTTTCATGATCAAATCAATTTTATTGTTTCTATTAACAATGTTGCAGCCCATACCATCATTGGGAAAAGGAGGTTCTTGATCTTTGATTCTGGTAAGTTACTTGTCAGCAAAGCAATGAGTTAGCTGATAGTGCTGCTATCTGATTTATGAGTAAGATGGTTTAGTATCCTTGCAGTAGTTTCTTTTCCACTTGGACTACCATAACCATATCAGTGCAGGTAAAACATCTGCACTTTCAACACATGCATGAATATCTTCAATGATTACAGAGGTTGCAATTGCAGAGTCCTCTTTTTCTTTTGAAGATCCAATTTCCAGAATCTGGACAAGAGGAGGTTTACCACTTGCAACAGTAATCGCAAATTTGCTTTCATCATCATCATAGCCAAAGTCATCTTTAGTTCCTCCTGTGCTTCTGCCCTCAGATGTTCCATCATACCTAGCACTCGGGTTCGGACTGTATCTACCACCACTAGCATTCCCATTGTTTTGGCTATAGCCACCACCCGTTTTGTCAGTAGCATAATTAACATGAAAAAGACGTCCATGAAGATCCTTTCCATCTATGCATGGCTCTATATGCTTTTCAAAAGTGGTCATGCATTTTTTCTTCATACTGGCAGGTTCAATATTTACATCGAGCACTATACTGCATAGCTTCATATGAAAATTCTCCAATGAAACCATTTGGTTTTCTGAGATCTCTATGGTCCAGCGGTGCTAAAAAGAAACATTAGTGATCATGGTGCAAGCTACAAAGATATCCATCATCAACAATTAACACCCAGAATTTAAATGAAGTAGAAAATACCGTGTTCTAATTTCAGAAACAAAAACATCCTTCTGGCTAGTAATAATTTGCCATATCTCAGGTCCAGTAAGTTTATAATAAATCTTTGGATTAGAGGAATTTAACTAATGAAACAGATAAGTACTTAGTCCGTTGTTATGATTTTTTGACCTGGCTTAGTTGGGACAGTTGTCACCTAGAAACCCTCAGAGTCTTCCTCCAAGAAGAAATATATATGATCGATTTGTATAAAAGCCAAAGTTTCTTGAAACAATGACAAACAAAACCACCAGAGCATTGAGATCGTGACCCATAAGAGTTTTTAATCCTGCAAGTTCATTGTTCTGATTTTTACAATCTATCGGTGGATGATTCAAATACTGCAACTCGGTGCAACTCCCTCTGTGGCTCCTCTGTGTGTACACTGGTCTTGTGTTGACATACTCACTTGATGAGTGGCTCATGCATATGAGCCATGAATCTCTGTGTTTGGAAAAGAAGTCTTTGACCTAGGTTTGACAACATTGAGGAATTTCCTATTGACATTCAGAATCCGTCTCTCCAAGCTTCCCAATCCTTGCACCTATGACTTCATCAGTGAACCATCTCGATCTCATACAGCCTCAAACTTCACTGCCCCAAGTTCTAGATTTTTCCTCACTTCTTTCAAAACTTCAGGTTCAACAACGATTTTCTCCATCGATGTCGAAACTGGAATACCTTCTACATCATCCTCCCTCACAGGTGTGTATACATCTACAAGTCTATATCCAACATCATCTACATTTTCCTCATACATGTGGCCTACTTCACTAGGAAAAGAAATTAGATCCGGATTTCCCACCATGGATCTCAGCCATTGGATTTTTCTTTTCCCCTCCTTTCCTCCACTGTACATGGACTGTCGAATGTGTTTAAGAAATGGGAATGTGTGATTACTGTATGGCTTATGTGTAACATGTGGCACAAGGAATTGAAGGTGGCGCATGCGCTTGGGCATTTGTGTTAGAGCTGGGCTTTGTATGGTTTATGTATTGAATGCACTTGACATTTGGACTCAAGATTTGGCTTGACTCATTTCTTGGTGCGCTAGGCTTGATGTATTGCATGGATTGATTTAAGATAGACTAGGCTCACCTTGGCACACACCACTATTGCTTTTGGGGAATTTATCAAAGTATAAAAGACATAAAAGCAATGGAATGAAATTTGGTTATTTGTATCTTGCATTGTAGGTCTAGAAGAATAAAAACAAAGGATTTTTAAGAAAAGTAATTAAGCAGGATCTTGATGAACATTATGGAGGTTAAGATACCGGTATGCGAAACTGAAGAAAATGATAAATCATTTGAAGAGTGATGGAAATACTCATCAAAATACCAATGCATTTTTTATCTCTAATCGTTACCATCTTTTCTTTCAGCGTATCTAGACCGTGTTGACAATCTTCATTCCACTGAAACTTTTTGTCTTTCCTTAACAGTTTCTCCATTGGCGTGCAGATTTGTGCATACCCTTTGATAAATTTTATGTAGTATCCTATGTGTCCCAATGTTTCCTTTAGTTGACGAATTATTTTTGGTGGCGGAAGGTTAACAATTACTACAATCTTTGCATTATATACTAGTAAACCTTCCTTGCATACAATATGGCCTAATAGTATCCCAAACGGTGTTATGAAAATACACTTCTTGATGTTTAATGATATCTGACACTCCCTACATATTTCTAACATTAGCCACAAGACCTCTACATGGTCTTTCAATAGACTATAGATTGTCCAATTGTCCAAGTATACCTCTAGAAACTGGTGGATAAATTCCTTAAATGCAACTATGACTACTCTAGAGAATATTGTTGGTGCATTGTTTAGTCCAAATGACATGACCTTGTACTAGTATGATCCCCATTATGTAGCAAACATGGTCTTGTATCTGTCTTGCTATGCTATATTGATCTGGTGGTAGCCTGAGAATCCATCAATGAATGAGTAAACTTCGTGTCTCCTTACGTTCTCCAACACTTCATTCGTGAACGGTGTAGGGAATAGATCATGTAGGCATTCATCGTTCAAATTCCTCAAGTTGACACATATTCTTATACCTCCTTTTATTTTCTCCTGAACTACCATCAAGCTTATCTATTCTGATTCTTCCACAGGTTCTATGATGCCGACTTTGGGCATCCTATCAATATCAAATTTGACTTTTTTCTTATATATTAGATTCATTCTATATGGTCGTTGTCTGATTAGTCTTGCCTCAGCTCTGAGTGGGATCTTCATTTCTCTTATCTCTCCCACTATGCCCTTCATTTCTGTAAATGTTGTGGGAAACAAGTCATTGTACTCACGCAGTAACTTTGTTATGCTTTCTACTATTTGCTTATTCTAGTAGTCTCCAATGCTAACCATTTTGGGATTATCTACTGTCACAATGTTTACTTTCTTCACCTTGATCGGAACAACAAATTCTTCTAATTCTAGAGGTGGAGCTTCCACTTCTCTTTCGCCTTCTGCTTCCTTGATCTAAATATCACGCGATTCTTCTTCATCTAGTGCTTCTTCCTGCACACAGTAGCATGAAAATAATTATTTCAATGTATGTATGTTTCATTGTTGTTCCTCTGTTATGAGATAAAATTTTGGTTCCTTAATGAATATCACCCCTTTTATTTGTTTAAGTGTTGCATGTATGTTGGGGTTCTCATGCTCAAATGAGAAAGTGACTGTAAAATTCTATTGCAATACCATCTAGCTCGAAGTGCCTTTGCGCAGATCCTGGTCTATATACCAGTTTGTTGGTATGAATTCTAAGGTATGTATGAAATGATCAGGCCATTCCTCTGGGGGTGTCATTTTCCATAGTGCTTTACACTTCTCCAAGTGTTCCACTGGTGCCCCCTGTCCATCGTACTTCTATTGTTGGTTTCTTTTTTTTTTTTCTGCAACAAACCTTATGCGCAGTAACCACTTACACTGGTACCTATCCTTGATTGTTTCCTTGTGTGCACCCCACCATCTTGCAGGTGTGGCCTTGAGTGCTATATCTAGTGCTAAGAGTTACTGATTTTATAACACTTCATCCTTGTACTATTCCAATAATGTTTCCAGATCATTTACTCCATGGAAACTGAGTGGTTCCCTTATCTCTATACCTACCCATCTTACTACGTGGTCTATTCTTGCACATATTTTTGTGGAAAATTTTTGTAGCCTCTATTGTCGGTTCTCTAATCCTGTATCTGAGTCTTTTGCACATGAAGTAATGCTCCGCCAATTGAGTATCCCATTTGCAATTGGGTTGACATAATCCTCATTGTGCATAGTTTTTTTATACAACTGGATGGTTTCCTCCAAGTCCAAGCAAGTAGGTTATGCAAATCTCTCTCCTTCTAATGGGTCTAATGGCGCAATGACCCTATATTCTCCTGACTCAAATGTCATTTTTCATGTCTTTAAATTAATTTTGGCCTAGTTATCAAAATCCCAATACAAGACAAGAAATGTTGGATATGGTGTTGTTTCGTCCACTAATTCAATCACTTCGAAGTCTGATTTAGTGCGCACTCCATCCAGATCTGCTGTCACTCATTTTAGCTACCAATTGGTAGAACTCTATGTTGGTTTGCTAGTTTCAGTTGAAAAGGTGAATACCCTAATGTGGGATATCCCATACATTTCTATGTCTTCTTGGGTAATACATTGACTTCAGATCCTAGATCCAGTATGATATCTCCCATATTGAAATCTCCAATGTTGGCATTCAACTTGAATTCCCTACTTGTTATTCTCCTTGTATGTAGGTGATTAACTGTTTTTTTCTAGTCTTCCTTTTGTCTCTATGCTACATTTCTCTAATATATTTTGTAATATTTTGACATAGGATGGATAATTCAATAATTTTACACATGATTGCAAAAATCCTTTGATCGTACTTACTTGTCCCAAGGGCTGCATTTCTTTGGTACGATCCAACGATGGAAGTATCTCATACTATGGATCTTCCTTTCTCTCTTGCATAGCTGAAATTGATACTGTGTCTTGCTTCAGAAATTCTTGTTTGGCTTGCTTAAATGTTTCCTTCTTGGTCTGCACATCAAACTACTTCCTTGGTTTGACATTCTTCTTCACCCACTAGTGTTGTACTAGCTCTTGTTGGACTGCATCATTGCATGTTTTAGCTCCTCTGTGCGTAACTATGTTGATGTTTCTTTTGTCATCCCTCGATTCCACTAAATTCCATTGAACATTCTGGTTTTTATGATTCCTCTTTTCCTAGATCTTCCCTAGAAATGTAGGACATTCCTTTGTGTCATGATCAGATGCCTACCAAGTCGCTGGTGGAAGTGGACATTCTCTTGCATAGTGTCCTAGTTGTTGACACTTGTGACATACCACTGGTCCTCTACCTCTTCCAAATCCTCCCCTTGCTCATTCTTTGCCTCTGTAACTAGCTCAATCTCCTCATAGAGCGTTATACCGAGGTGTCTAATTGTACTGCGTGGTATTGTACTGAGGTTTCATTGTATTGTACTATGGATACGCGGTATTATATGGTTGTTGCGCAGTATGATACTACTGCTGTGCAGTGTTGTATGGGGATGGTACTTGGTTAAACTGAGGTGTGTATTTCCCGATCATCATTTCTTCCTTCACTCTATATTCATTTTATTTCCTCTCTCTCATGAAGTCCATATTTCTACGGTATTTGTCATCATAGCCCACTGACTTTCAAAAGTTGCAATATGAACTCTTGGGAACTGCCTGGTATTTCTGCATCATGAGGTAGTGATATAGATCGTGGCCAAGTTTCTTATATATTTCGCACCATAGTCCTCATGTTGGTAATGGATTTGGCATCCATGCTACCATATACTATGAGAATGTTGGCCATTCATTCTTATCATGTCCTTCCATCCTACATGTGGTAAACCAAACAACTTCTCATTTGTCCTTAATTTTGTTATGGTTTAGTTGGTGTTTTAAACTAGGTCTCCATCCCCCACCTCTTCTCTCTTTTTCCATATGCCTTCATCAATTTTTCCTCTTCTGGTTGGTTAATTCATTTTCCCATTACTAAGTTACTTGGTTCTTATTCATTTCTTTCTGGTTTGAGTCTTTGTGCATTTATGTTCTGTTTTCTTGAAAGGATGGAATATATGTTGGATTTGGTTCGAATTACTTGTCATCATATTTTCCATTGATCCAGCTCACCACAGGTCGACCAAGACTTTTTATATACACGGGGAATGCCCGTGGACAAATGCAGCCATTCAGAATGATCATTTTTGGGCCAGGATTGTTGAAATGAATAGGTAAATTTTCAACAGTAAAGATCCACCAAGAAAATCATATCAACGGTTGTCGTCCATTAAGTTTCGAAGTCCCGAAGTAAATATGGACCATTCATCGATTAGGACATGTGGTGACAAATCATTTACTTCTACAATTTTTCCTCCAAGATATTTCCACATTTGAAACTCCTGAAGTCTGGATTCCTGAAGAGAATATGGACCGCTCATTGGTCATGACACGCGACACCAGATATTTCACTTTGGAGATTTTCCTCCTGGATATTTTTCACGCTTCACATTTGAAACTCTCAAATCCCGGACTTCTGAAGAGAATCTAGGCTATTCATCCATCATGACACGTGCCAATAGATCATTCACTTCATAGATTTTACTTTGGGATATTTTTCATAATTCACATTCAAAACACCTGAAGCCCAAAATTTCGAAGTGAATCTGGACCATTGATCCCAAGTCAACGAGAATCATAGATACTTTCAATAGGTAACCCCTCACTACTCTCACTCCTCTCACCACTCAAAACTTTTCCTCTATTAACCCCCACGTTGATCTCCATCGCCAGTGGCCCACCTCTCCAGATCAACGGTCCTTATCGCAACTGGGATGCCCCTGACCATTCTACCCTT